>DWDX01000887.1:0-22013 GCA_018245675.1 Agara michaeli | reverse complement strand
AGAAAATATTGATGTACTTTATAACATCTCTAAGGTGTGCCGGTTTCCTTACGATGTTTTCCTTCACCGTTATAGCGTGTGACATTCAAATTTCTGCTAGAAATCGCAAGTACGAGCCCTCGACATAGCGATTCTTTTGGTGTTTTTTTCACATCGCCTATGTCGATCGGGGATAATGTAGTATTCTATTGTTGAAAGAAATTTTTCAAATCGGTCCAGTAGAGTCAGACAGAGCCTATTCAATGCAAACGATCAAAAATGTTTCATCTTTATAATATTTGGTTTAGACAATTTTTACAGCTGTAGCCGCGTGACGCAAGCCGCGTGTCGCAGCCGCACTGCTAACCAAGCACCCCTAACATTACATACAGTTCAACGGTCTATGTTTCGCACGTCGCAGAGGCCAACACTCGACGTAGCGATGATCTGTTTGGGTTACTAGCAACGTTTTCTGGAGATTTCTATTATTGAATTGTCAGAAAAAATTATGATGTACAAATTGTAAGCATTTTTTAATGTTACATAATGAATAGTAATCATAACTGGGGACAATTCGACACACGGGTTATCCGATTCCGAATTAGGTAATCCAATGCCTGTGTCTTGGTAACCGGACAGCTGATAAACATACATACATATATATATATATATATATATATATATATGATATGATACTTATATAGATATTATTATTACGATCAGGCACAGAATAAACAAATGTACTCATCACATGAATGTTTGTCCAGGCCGGGAATCAAACCCACGACGAAAGTGCAACACATAAAGTGTATTGTATGTAGATAAGACTTTTCCCCATTTTCCAAAATGAAACGTGCTGCAAATGAAGTGTGAAGCAGATGGTGTTGATACAAAAATAAAATTTATATTCTCGTCTATGGGCGATTTTGTTTATGCAAAAATGTTAGTAACCATAAACAAGGGAACATATTGTTGGATTATCTGCAATAAATAGTTTGTTAAGGTTTAATTTGTATTCATTTTCAATAAGTTATATAAACACGAATATAAAAGAATATGACAATTTTCTTTCGATTTTTTTTTAATTCCTTTTTGGCAAACAATTTTTTTACTTATTTTCTGACAATCGATCTTAGCTAATCAATCTTAACAATTAGATCAATGCCTCTTTTTGCAGTTGATCGACCCAGTGGAAAATGCTCTAGGGCCTAGACAGACAGTAGACAGTAAAGCCTAGAATCTGGGCTTTACTGTCTTGCAAGGGGTCATCTAGGAATTACGTGACACGAATTTCATGCTATTTTGATCTCCGTCCCTCTCACAGCTGGTCATATTTGTGAGACCCACTCCTACCTAGTGTGATGTCACACATTTTGTAATTTTACATTTAGAAATTTATAAAATTATTTTGTTAATAAAAAAAAAACTTGTAATACTTTGATATAGAATATTAAGTTTTGACAAAATGTAGTGTCACAAAGTTAGGGATCCCCCGCACCCCTTGTCACACAACGTCACACTTCGTTGACTCCTTCCCTCCCCGTTAACATGTGACGTTATTAATGGATGGCCCCTAGTTATCCATTAGTGATAGCTATAAACCGAATTTTACATAGATAGTACCAAAAAACTTACGAATCCGTAAAACAGACAATAACAATCAATCACAATGAAATATGTAGAGCGCAGTTTCAAACAGTTCGATATGTCTGAACGTGTGAAAAATCGTTGCCCCTGAAAGACCAGAGCGATTGACCTCCGTATTACGCACACATCCACCCTCTATTATCTCTAATTTGGAGGAACAGGGGCGGCGAGGGAGTTCTTGTAACGGTTGATAGAGCATTTCTGTTATAGTCGGAGGGCTTGCAATATTTCTGTCGCTGCGATACATTATTTCAAACACTGGTAAACTACGTCTTTATGTGGTTTTAACATGGATATAATAACTGCTGTAACCATTATGCCGCGCTTGCCTCGTGGACACATTATTTCTTATCCGTTTCAAATACCTCAATATCAGACATTTCATACAGACGGAAAATATTTGCTTTATTCAGTGCAAATTTACATTCAACCGTTTAAATATTCTTTCATGTACACCAAGATTTCATAGCTTTAGTTTTTTCGATAATGACGTGAAAGTTTGTTTAATAACAAAAATATTAAACAATTGTATATTTGTACATTTTAAGATTTCACATAATTATTAGACAAACCTTATTTTACCTTGCGTACAGTCTTCAAGTACTAAAAGTGTGAAGTCTACCAATCCGCACTTGGTAGACTGTAGCCTAAATCCCTCTAACTACGAGAGCGTGTCGGACCAGCAGTGAATCAACGAGAAGGGCGGGGAAAAAAAAACAAAAATTAGCATGTACGTGCCTTGGATATTAAGAATGAAGTACAGGTTCAAGAAGTGGAGGTTATACAAAATGGCGACCGCCACCCAGCCTACGATCCAGCCGGCGGCGTCCAAAAGCGGTCGTTCCCCCCGCAAGGTCGCGCGCGAAGGTCGTCGGCCGCGCGGTTGCCGAACCCGATCGCTGATTGTCACAACTTGTTATGTGTTGTTATGTATGATTACCGCGTGGGTATCGAGAACTCACATTGATATATAACGGAAACATATCACAAGAATAATGTGTATAATAATAACCGGGGACAACTCCACACACGGCTGTCTGATTCCAAATTGGGCAATTGAATGCCTGTGTTACGGTAACCGGACGGCTGATAATCATACATACGATATAATACTTATATAGATATTTTTATTACACCCAGACAAAACAAACGAATGTGCTCATCACACATAAATACTGGTCCTGGGTGGGAATCGAACCCACGACCTGCGGTTTTGCAGTCAGGGTCTCTAACCGCTCTTCCACGGTGCCAGTTATAATTAAACTACCTACATAGGTATCGGGTAGTATGTAAATAACTATATATAAAGATGGATGCTTAAGTGGGTTGAGTTAGACACATATAGGTATATAAGGCGAAGAAAACAGTAAAGATGTCAGGTTACTAAGGATTTTTTTCTTTTCGGTTTTTCATTGAGCGATAAGTTTGGGTTTGACTGCGAACTCCACCTGATGGTAAGTGAGGTGCAGTCTGTGATGTAGAAATAAATAAATAAATAAATCTACTTAAAGAAGGACAAGATAAGAACACTCCTAATGGACGAAACTCTATCTTTGATGAAATCACAAGAGATGAAAGTACTTTGTCACTACTATAAACCGTAGGAAACTTGTAAGGAATGGAAGGGAGGAGGGGAGGGAAGGAAAGGATGTAATAGTAATATTGCGTTTCCGATCCTACCGAATACAAAGCCTGCCTAGAAAAAGCCATTCTTCACCTTTTTCATCAAATCACTAAGCTGTCACTTTCTGTGTATACATTACGAAACACAAAAACGTTGAGGAAATTTTCCCGTCAAAGGTCATTGACCTAGAGCTTTTGGTATTGCCATATCATTATTTACGGCCACCCCGCCCTATAATTACGTGCGTGCAAAAATCAACACATCAACGTGAAAACGGAAAAATAAAAATAAATATTCGGTCGTAGCGCTGAAAGGGTGGTCCCGGGGGTTAAATGCGTAGTCCGTCTACCCCTAACGCCGCGATGTCAAAGGTAAAAGGCCGTTACTCCAGACACGCGCCCGGGCAATGACTCCTGCGAGGGTCTAAAAGTTCGGAAACGGAATACCGATGAAAAAATTCTTTTCTTATGCATGAAAATTCGTTTCGAATTTCGTAAATAAACACTATTTATAATATGTATGTTATTAAGACTTTCCTAATCAAGTTTTTATCACTTTATAAATATACATGTATGTCAGATAAAAGCGGTGATAGCCTGGTAGTTAGCATTTCGGCGGTCTTGGGTTCAAATCGGTTCACCTCTGATTTACAAAATACATCGTGAAAATATCTTGATGAAACCTGCATTTGAAGTTCTACAGTTTAAGCAACATTTACGTGAACTCCAACAAAATCTATATTACAATTAATTTATTGTATTATAAGGTACAATAGTTGTTTGTGTAAAAAAAAATTTGTTCGCTAAAGTCCTGTTATATAACAATAGATAAGATATCTATTAGAAACACAGGTGATAAATCACCTGATGACATTTATCAGTGATATTTCTAAAAGAAAATAATTGCAAAATCCTTTATTATAACAACGGCATGCATACTTGTGTCGTGACATTAAATGTGTGGAAACATCTCGCGACATTTGCTAAACAATTTTAACACGATGTCGCAAAGGGGCCTTGATGACAATCTCCTGTGTCGCTCGAACATACAGAAAGAATATACACTTTATTATATATGTATAACCTATTTCGTGAAATTGTCAAAGTGATTTCTGGTTATTTCTGAAGCGACGCGACTGACCTTAGAAATAACTATATATCTTAGTAGTAATAAATGTTTTTAAGGTGATATCTTTGACTGCAGCATCTATGTGAGTTATACAGTCTGAGACTAAATAACTGGCCAGCGTATACTATAGCCTTAAAAGCTTCCTCAAATACATCTTGTTTTCTTTTACTTATACAAAAATCTGGACAGTATGACTCATCGTAACCGGGCCCATGGTCGAATATTTAGTGGCTGACTGCAAAACCGGAGGTCGTGGGTTCGATTCTACCTAGGAGAAACATTTGTATCGTGAGCTCATTTGTTTGCTCTGCCTGGGCGTAAAAAAAAATATTTATATAATTATCAAATAGCATGTATGTTTATCAACTGTCCAATCACAATAGCACAGGTATTTAATAGTCTAATTAGTCTAGTATTGTTATTTTTTTTAGAGTCGTATTTCAATTGTCTTTTTGTTTTGTTTTTTGTTTCTATATTATAATTTTTATAACGTTTGTAATATGTGCTGTCGTTATCTATAAATAAAGTGTTTCTTTCTTTCTTTCTTTCTTTCTAATTTAGAATCAGGTAGCTGTGTGTAAAATTGCGCCAAACACTAATTAAAATATGACTCATCGTGCGCGTAACTATTGTAACGTTATACATACATAAATGATACATTAACTCAATATGAGAACGACTCGTGCAACCGAAACGCGAACACTTAGCGTACAACTAAACCAACTAAACGTTCACAAATTTAGCGAGTACACGAATGGGGTACAAAATACACGCGATCGTACGTTGTCTTCGCCAAAAGTCCACGAGTCCGCTGAACTCGGTGTTATTGAAACGCCCTGAAAAACATTCGCCTCTCACACAACACGTGAAGTACTACGCAGTAATATTACATGCACGTACCATTTATATTAACCATCTCGGTGAATAACATATAACATACATACATACCGTCACGCCAGGTCCCTAACGGGGTAGGCAGAGAGCACCGAGTGCCAAATATCTCTGTCGTTGCGAACCTGACGCGCTTCGTCTACATTCATCATGCTCTTCATGCATACACGTCGGTTTCGGAGACTCTTGACTCCTTCGTCAGCCAGCGTCTGACCTATTGGGTCGAGATAGGACAGTCTAGGTCTCCCACGGTGCCTACATCCATCAACACTCGCATTGTATATCATATAACAATATACAATATAACATATAACGTAACATCACGCCTGTAATCCCCTAAGGGGTAGGCAGAGGAGTGTTGTACACCCCACATTTCACCAGTTACGTTTAAGTCCCACAATGGAATAGGTGGTGAGCCTATTGCCATCCACCGGGCACACATCCAGACTCTGAGTCACTACTAGAAATTCTAAATTAGAAAAATCCAATAGTACCCAACCCCAGAGATTGAACCCAGGACCTCCCGATCGGCAGTCGCGCTAGTAACCGCCCGACCAACGAGGCAGTCGACAGTGTTAGACAATTATGATGAAAAATTAAGGGACGTTGGTTGATTCACATATTAATATATGAATCAACCAACCTTCAGACTGAGAAGATTAAGGAACAGTTTCCATCGAAATAAAATGTTTTTGGAGATTTTACGTAATATAGATAACGTAGATATATAGATAATATAGATAACGTAATAAAAAGTAAATATAGATATAAATATAATAGACATTATATTAGTCTATTAGTAGAGTTCCAACATTAACCATTCGTACTCACACGATTTTGGTTCAGATTTCAGTTGCCAACATGGACAAAGACCGCATGTCAATACCTACCAGATTCCTACAACTGTTAATTGAGTTGGGATGAATCACATCATAACATGTTTACTTGTTAGCCCCTTGCGATGCTAACTCATACTGTTTAATAGTCGTGTTTCCGCATTAATATCGATGGTTATTGGCACCGAGGCTCAATAATTCATAGATTATAAAGGAAGTGGAAGACGTGTCAATGATCTCAACATCACCAACAGCTGCTCGCGTCAGCGAATTTCAAGATGAGCACCAATGATTTTTGTAAGTGATAAATCCTAGACGACATTTTTATCTTTGGTAGCAATTTTCAGGGTTCATTATCATCAATCATCTATAGACAAAGAGCTCTAAAAGTAAGCCTTTCTAATCACTTGAAATAACAATATCAGTAAAACCCGCTGCTTGAAACAATTTGATTTGCGTTGTGCTTAAGGTACACAAAATATTTATTTCATCAAAGACTTCCCCGAATTTCATCTAAAATTCTCATAGTTTAATGTTTAAACGTTCAGCTTTTCCAAAGTTTTTGCATAACAATACTTTGTCTGTACAAAACACCGTTAAGCTAAAAGTCCTGATAAAATTGACCAAGCAATTTCGCAGGAAACGGCTACAATCCAGGCATAGACTTGCAAGTTTTCTGGTTGATTCGAATATTTAAAAAATATAACATTTTACGAGTATACATCATTTATAATGTAACTATCGTAGCTTTGACAATATTGTATAACGACCATCGAAACAGATGTTTCCATGTACAAATAGAAGAGTATATTTATAAATGGAATAAAAACAATAAATGACAATTAATCTATTGCTAATACGAGTATTACTTCAAGTACATAACAAATTTAAAAGGGTATTTAAATCCTTCAACGAAGTCTTTAAAGCTTTGAAGTACGAAGGAAAGAAATTATAAATTAATTAACAGTGAGAAGGACGGTTTCCAGCAATTACTTTAAGATTGCGAGACTACAACTCTGGGCTTTTTGCCAATAGCCTAAAGTACGTCAAGGTTGCCAGATGGCGATACTTGACGCTCGACAGCAAAAATCATTAGTATTCAGGTTGTTATACTTCAGTATCAAAAGTCTTAGTTATGAGAAAAATTATCGTCATATGAAAAAAAAGTTGAAGAGAGCATACTCCAAAAGTCAAGGTCGGATATGAGTCATATTAAACCAAAGTTTACGAATATTGGCAAAATTCCTGATACATTTTTTATCATCCTTATATCACGATGATAACGCACAATATTTGATTTTGCCTATTTTTAGATTTCCTTTTAGTGCTTTATCGGCTTCAAATATTTATGAATTATCGGCTAAAAATAATTAAAGGACAATAAACACCTTTCTTGTTACGAAAATGGGACGAAACTTCATCGCTAACCTAACTATACATCTGGCTCTCAAGAGACAAAACGTTTCTCGAACATAAGACGCCGCCGAATTGCAATTAATTAACTCCGCAAGGCTGAATGTATCGCGTCGCAAATACCAGCTGATATACTGAGCTTTAGATTAAGAACAGATCTTCTGTGTATGTGTTATAGTCGAGGCAAGTGGGGATGCAGTTATCTTCATTCTGAATAGTGTTTGTAATGATTCAATTAATTCTAACCGCTTAACACTCAGCATCGGATTCAGGCTTCGCATCTTTGGTACCGTAGGTACAGACGTATCCACAAAGACAAAGTAAAAAAACCGAGCGACTACGCAGCAAATTAATTACATATCGTTTTTTAAAGCGTAGGTACTGGGAGAATATAGAATTTTGTAACATCTACGCAAGATTCGTTTGCATAAAACGTACTAAGTCTACCACAATGGCGACTATTACACAATTAGGTATGAGCAAACAGGGCATTCAAACTTAATCTGCTTAATAGACACGCAGCTGTGACTAATTTCAAATAGAAATTGAACGTAAGTTTCGTAAAGTGCGTTTGAGTAGCAGTAATCATTTAAAATTCAGTGATCGTTTGAATCACTTGTTACTACCAATTACTATGTACGTAGATTTATATTATAGATGTATTTTAAAAGAGGTAGGTATATAAATGTGTATTTATGTGTACCATATTCATTTCAGCTTGCTGTTGTTTTTATCTTAGTGTGTCTTTTTTAAATTGTACAGAATCAAACTTTACAATTCACCAAGTGTTGATTCACGGAGAATCACACTGTGAATGAATATCAGTGTTTGTTATTCCTGTGTTATGGTATTTATTAAAGATTAAATAAATTAATAAAAAACTTGTTCTCTATATCCTATCCACGTTTTCATTTATTCTTTATTATTTCTATATGTATTTATATTCCTTTATATCCCTTTCTTTTTCATGTTAAACTAACACATCTTTCCTTGGATCACTTCAGTCGTCGCTCTACGTGAATATTTATCTTGAAACCCACTTGTATTGAGTTAGTAGGTACAATCCACATATCCTTCGCTACGACATATCGTGTGCTTCGACTAAAAGCCCTTATTTACGTCGGCCTTGACCCATTTTTATATACGGATAGAAATGTCGGAGGCTGCGTGAGTTTCTTCCAAAGTAAAGTATGAAACCCATTATAAAACTGGATTTGACATTTAGCATTGAATACATTGATGAGAGTAATTTCATTGCGAAACGTAAATGTACAAGTGTTAAATATCTATACAAATAAATAAAATTGTATCGTCTGTTTGTAATATTAATATAACCGCTTTTTACTAAATGCATATGTACATATGTATACACGTTACATATACCAAAATAGCATATTTTACAATTTTTGTCTGTCTGTCTGTCTGTCAATTTGTTCCGGCTAATCTCCAGAACGGCTGGACCGATTTTGACGTAACTTTCATTGGCAGATAGCTGATGTAATAAGCAGTAATTTAGACTACTTTTATTTTAGTACTACATAAAATAATTATTTTAAAATACATTAAGTGAGCTTTTCATCCACGCGAACCACTTTCTTAATACTTCATTTATTTTAATAGAATACAAGTTAGGAAAAATTGCTTTATGAAATTATATCGCTGAAATATATGTCAAACTTGCAGCGAAATTTATTTAATCGCATGCAAAGCCCGTGGGCTAGCGGTATGGCCACCCTCGACTTCTATCACGTTTGATTACAGTCATATTTCATGCGTCCATTTTTATGTTATTTTTTACACGACCAACTTGTGACAGCGTTTCCATTTCAGTAAATTGTGACGCTCCTCTTTTTCAGACACATCTGGTCGTGTAAGCCTGCTGTCGCACTGTTAGCCTGAAAACACATTTATTTATACCGCATTGTACCCCCTAAAGCCAGTTAGCTTGTATAAAAAGCGGACTGTGATGTTTGGTTGAGGATATTAATATGATTTTCATTACATTTATTTACGCGTGGTTGTGACTGTATTTTTATAGAGTAAATTAAACCGAATATTTGTTATATACAAATATAATTGTTTTCCAATGAATTATACATTTTCAATTTGTTCGATCTGGGTATATAAAATTATCCTTGAGGCTTTATTGATTCGTCTAAACTCCGCAATACACAATCAAGTTGTTTCATGGTTATGTTTGCATACTGTTTCGTTGTCCACTAAATTTTCATTTTCGTTATACCGGCGAAACGAAATATACTCTTCGAATAGAAAGCAGCCTGTATCCCTTCCCGGTGCTAAGTACGATCGACGTGCTCTTGCATTTAATCATTATGCAAAATCACGTCGATCCGCTGTTGCGTTACTACCCGAAAGAAGAAGAAACAAACACATTTTCTAATTGAATTTAGACATTAATTTAGATACGTTTAGTTATTTGCTCATATATTTGGATGTCTATTGATATAAATAGTTCTACTAGATCCTCTTGAATCTATCTAACCACCGGAGAAAAGCTGGTTAGAGATCCCAGATCCTCTTGAATCAATTATCGTTAACTTGTGCATAATGAATAGAATTTTTCACATGTTCGGCTAAATTAATCAAAATACAATAAATGTTATGTTTATTCGTTAGCTGCACGGTTAGCCGCTACAAGGATGAAGCAGAACGAGGATTAGTTAGTCTCTCCATATGTATTTGCTCGCTGGCGGTGAGATTTATTTGTAAAACACGAAATTCGTCTACGATCTGCTTGTGCGGTGCACATTTTATGCAATGGATGCATGAGGTCTAATTGGATGTTTCATGTTGGTTTTCGCGTCAAAAAATCTATTGCAAAAAATGAATAAATTAAAAAAATATATCTTACAATCGCGAGCAATATGTGTGTTGGTCAATTACATAACCGTGGGATTTAAACAACTAGGAATAATAAAATAAAAGCCTATAAATAGCTTTTCTTATTTTACTTTAATACAGCTCTATTACTTGCATCTTAATAAAAACAATGCAAACACGTCGCTAACCAAAATACAGAGAGCTGTTGGTTCGCATTCGAAAGACGCACTGATATGACCCAGAAGTGTCCTCCGATCGTAAGTACTGTAAATTGCCTATACTGTTACTAAATAAGTCCTTGTTTCTAGTTATCTTGTGTTACATACATTGAATTATAATATCTAATTATTATTTAACCATAGCTCATTAGAGGCGTTCTCTTCTGTTAATTACCGATATTGACTAAGTGATTTAATTAATCCGATTATACTAAAATACAGCATAGAAACGATACTCAAACAGTACAAAACACTCTACTGAATGTGAATATACTTATTCAATATCATTATTTCTGTGAATAAAAACTTACCTATCAAATCACATTATTAATTACACTTCCTAATTTAAATTCCGATTCGAAAAACATTTCACGACGTTTGAAACACATTAAGCAACTTGATCCAGACTTTTATCATTAAATATACTCCATACTCTACCTAATGATATCAACTGAACCATATTTGAGATAGAACCAGGCTTATCACAATTACAGTAAGACTCCCGTATCGAGTTCACGTCAATAATGTCACGAAAATAAAAACACAAACAAAGATCTGCATACGCATAGACAACAATAGACACCTGTTATATCTGCTGTTATAGATCAATACGCATTCACTTCAACAAAGTAAAAGAAACAAAAGAATTGAAAATATTTTTCAAATCCATTTTTATTGAGCCTTTTAGTTTCGTCGTTGACCTGAATCCGGCGTTGTCATATGTATCAACAAAATATAGGACTGAAGTTTTTTCTGCGTTTAGTTCAGAAACGTGTTAGCCGTGAGTATATTATGACTCGTGTCTGTCTAGATATTTATTTAAATAACTATAACATAATATCTACTAGATCAGATATATTGTGAAATGGGAGTCATAAGGAAAATTGATCGCACGAATATTCTACGACAGTCTATTTCCTGTAGGAACAGCGTTTGGGGGAGTTGCAAAAAAAGTCCATTCAGCATACGGAACAGAATCTAGGCGATAAAAAGACGTGCGGAAATGAAAGATATCTGGTAAGAACCTACGAATGAAGGAAACTGGCTCAAATAGGATTTGAATAGAGAAAAGTTTACTTGTGGCTGGCTACATGCGCCGTATTTGTGTCGTAGTTCGTGAATACTTTATTCAAATATTTTTCTACAATATAAATATGCAATTACATTTGCAAATTTTTGTACTTTTATTCATTATATAATGTTCACTGAAACAAAATAATGTCTACCGATATACAAATGCAACCTTTAACACTATTAATAAGCTTCATTTAGTCAAAATACTAACACTGAACCAATGTCAAATGTACTTTAATAATTATATATTTCTATCAGCTAATGTTGAATCGAGAAACATTGATTTATTAGATGTTAGGTAGATGACTTCGCTAAGTGTATTGGCATCTTTTGCCATCATTGCCACTTTGCAACGGCACAAAGCAACAGAAATAAATGTTTTAGTGGATATTAGCAAGGAACTTCTATGCATTACAATGAACTGCTAATAATATAAACGAATATTTCAAAGCAAGTAAATATATGTAGATACAAACACAAAAGTTACTACGATCAAAGTAATCTGGAAATTAAAGTAAATCTAATAAAATTATTATAATGGTGAAAAATGTAGCATTTTATTAACATTTGAAATTGTTTTACGTAACAATGTTTTAAGTATAGATTAATTTATTAAAATATTCAAATTACGAATAAGGTAACCTTGGCGTCTGAATTACATAAATTAGTAACATTCATTCATTACAAATGTACATTAATTAATGTAGATATCAAATGCAGTACTTTAAAAGAAATATTGGACAGTTTGGAGAAACTTTTTTTGTAGCTCGCTTATTTTATCAATGTAATAGTCTACCCATGTTTTGCGATACTTTGACAGTTTAGACACAAATTTCTCTCAGCCTCTGAGGGAAGAGCTTGTAGTGGGCATAATTTACAGCGCTGAATCAGGCGGTTTTATGGCAATGTACTTAATTGAGTGGCCAACCGCTCTTTTAAAAGCCCGAAACCCCTCAACTAAATTGCCGAACACAACCTAGTTGCCTTCTGTAATTACAGTGGTTGTTGTCCTCTCGATTTTTGCGCGTAAATAAAAAATTGGACATTTTTTGAGCAGTTTTTGAAAGACTATTTGTTTACTATTTAAAGACTATTCAATGAAATTTAAAGAAAATATTTAAGAAGAACGATGATACCAAATATTTTAAGTAACGTAATGTACATTTTTGACATCACTATGCTATCTGCATTTATGGTTTCAGATCACAATTTTTTTTTAAGTTTTTTTAAGTTCACAATGTTTTTTTTAAAAATCGGTCAATGTGTCGGCGAATAAACGTCATATTTTATTCTATGACTGGTACCACGAAATTTTAGTAATATGTAAATTAAAAATAAACCGTGCAAGGCATCAGTTAATATGTAAATGTAATTTTATTATAATGCCTGTTATATATCAAACATATATCAAATCGCATCTAAATTGTACTGTAGCATAGACAAGTCTCGGGTTTATTACCATAAAATATCCTTTACATTATATATTTTATGTTTTTTCCTGTTGCTCCACTTTGCCGTTACAGCTAAACCGGATGTGCTTGCGAGTAACAAAGCTGAGCCATACTGAGAATGGGACTTTAGTAACGTATCAAAGGAAGGGGACAGTTTTCCGGAAATGTACTGTTCTTTCCTTTTTTTAAATAGTCCGATGAATAAGTGTTTTGTACTACTCAACTTTAAAGATGCATTTCATTCAAGCGTGCCGTCTCTCCTCCATACCTACTCTTATACCGTTACCGCCACAATGCCAGTAAAGAAGGTACATATAACATAACAATAATCAGTCGATCTAGGTTTGTTACCATGAGGTAAGAATCGCAATATCTCGTCTCAGGGATTAAAGGCGGATTAAAAGCATAATAGCGACGGCTTGGCAACTAATACGTATCTTGAGCAATCCACACCAAAGCAGCGTGCTAAAACGCGGTTTAAAAGGACCCAGTTTTAGAACTCAGGATGAGTTTCAACCATGTAACATACGAAATCTAAATGTCGTTCGACGTCCTCGTACATGTTCGACGCAACATCATTTTTTGTGCCGTCTTGATAATAACACACATAACGTATAGTAAGTCGGTGAATGTTCAGAACGCAAGCATTATTAATTATTCCCAGGACCGCCAAGACACATAGATGTTTAAACGCCTATACAGCCGACGAAACGTGTCAACCTAACCGCCCTCTTTTCCTCACTCTTGTTATATTGTACGAAACTGGGTCACCGCAATTACACCCCAGGCTCCAGTGCTTAATTTATCTAGCAAATTAATTCATTTACACTTGCATACGTTATAATATTTCAATATTACCCCTGGCACGCTTTCAGAGCTAAATTGAAACAGGTTAAATCTAAATTTGGCGGAAATATATTTATATATGTACTACTATAGTGATTTATAATGATTTGATTAGAAATACGAAATTAAGATTTGCTATTTACACTTAATGTGATCAGTGGTACTCAGTTTTATGATGTTTGAAAAATTAAAAACTGTGAAGCGTTGTTTTAAAATTGGCGTTACATTTTATTAGTGAGTTTTTGCGATTCGATTTTATTCATCTACTAGCTATAATCTACCACGCTGGCCAAGTGCCGATTGGAAAACTTCACACACCTCAGAAAGTATAATACTCTTTATAATACCACTAAGATATGTAGATTTCCTCGCGACCTTTTCCTTCACCGGTACAGCGAGTGATATTTAAATAGAAAAGTTTGAGGTCCTTATTTAAATTGAAAGGTTAATATATGCCTAATATTTGTGATGTACCTATTTAAAGAAATCAATGTAGGTACATTGCTTACAAATATTTAATATGTATTAACAACACCTAATGGTACCTACGGCGGTCGTTGCAATATACAAACTATAAGCACTCACTTATACTAAGTTGTAATAAACGATGGAAAATGATTTATGATCTAAATCAAACTAAGTAGAGCACACTGGAGTCACGGGCGAAACGGATGATTTATATCGTATTTGACAACAATTCCAACTTTACAGTGTCACGTCTATAAATATGGCCGTGCTAGCTTAGTGGTTTACATTTTAGCTTTCCACTCCGAGGAGTATAGGGTTCAAATCCTACGACGTTACTAAAGTTTTGAAAATTAGATACATATTTATGTATTACATGTTTTAACGGTATAAGAAAATATCATGACAAAGGCTGCACATCTTAGACTTAACTGTAAGATCCGCTAAGCTTTGTGAATTTTACCAAATTAGTCTGCGAGAAGTATTTCATTTCTGCTATTCACAGAATACAGTAAAACAATGTAAACGGTTGAAACTATATAAAAGAGATAATCAACACATTGCGGAAAACTTATCAAATGTACCTGTTATAAAAATAATTAAAAATTACAAAATGGACGTCAGGATAACAACTGTAGAAGAGTCCGAAAGTGAAGAGTTCTAAAGTGACTACAAAAAATGAATCAATCAATCCATTCGATTCTTTTCTTATTTTATTAAATAAAAAGTTATAAGAGAACATGAATATAAAAAACAAAGATTGTCGCAGCTCAGAGCGGAAGGAAATCGTAAAAAGAAACAACCAATCTTTATTGAACGTGACTCGGGGGGCACCTGACTTGGAAAATATACGAATTTTTTTTACCTTGCTCAGGCTACAATTATGTTTAGTACGAAAAATTAACTAACAAGGGGCAAAAATTCCGGAGTAATACATAATTTATGACCAACGGTGAATTTGTCCTTGAAAAACTTGCTGAATTTGAATAGTCGAATAAGTGTTTTAATGGTCTGAATAAGCAAAAAGCACGGACGTTCCATTCCACGTGCACGCCTCTTAAATCGAGTAGAAGGCAAAAAAAAAATATTTAATGTTACTTCTTACAATTATAAATCTTGATGTACATCAAACGTAGCCATGTAGGTCTCCACGGTCCGATTTGACGTTCCATTTTACCGCACAGTGGCATTAAGTTCCTTCAGAGTTATTTTCGCCGAGCAATGACCTGGAGTTATTTGAAGAAAAGCGAAAAAGTACACTCTTCAAAACCAATATCGCACTGACCGCTTTTAATCGCTTCGTTTCAACTGGCATTTCTACTTGTTACAAGAAATAATTCTTATTCTTATATTTTTCATGTAACAATGATCCTCCATTGTTACAGAACTGGTGTTGTGGAGTTGTAGAAATGTGGAGTTTTAGAGACGTTTGTGGACTCAAATAACGATGATAATGAAACAAGTATGTTGATGTAACCATTGTATATTAATAATGCTATTTCTTTTGTGTTCAATAATTGAGCAAAATAAGTGTTCTGTCAATCGTCTTTTGTCTTTCTTTAAATTGTTTCTGATCACCACATATAAAATGCAAATAACAAATTTCAATGTGCAGTTATGTTAAAATTTGCAATTCTACATATATTTCGATCTGCAACTGGGACCAAACATCAAAGTTCGTAGCCATATTTCACTGTACACCGCCCCCGACTATTTTATTCGCTCGATGTTCGCTTACGCCATGCATTAAAACTTCAGTATTGTAAAAATATGGCCCACCGTCGGTGCTTCGGAAACGATAAGTAATGACCGACTATACTCTTATATTTTCTAACCCATAAACTCAATTCAACAACCGAGTACAACAATTTACGACACACGATTTTGAATACTTACATATCGAACGATCTTCGTGCAATACAGTTTAGAAATTCATGTTTTAGGACGGACAACATTACGAAATTGTTGCCGAAATGCCTTACGAACTAAATTAGCTGCAATCATTTTCATATATGTTGAAATACTGGGCACGTATTCTCTCAGCGCGACTCGACGAATTCTAAATTAACTCTACCGTTACAGGCGAGGTCTGGAGTTCGCTAAAGAATTAACTTCTACGAATTTCTCTTCTTTCACATTTATTTAATACCACATGTTAAACAGTTTAGATTTCAGTCCTGATCGACTTACCAATTTGACAAGTTATAGGGTTTTTTTCAAAACTAAGGTCCTTCACATTCAGCGAATAGTCTCACGCCTAACTGTATAAAAATAAATGGATTGACAACTCAATCAAAACTAGTATACAATTTGAATATACTTTAGTCTTTTATACCTAATCTGCCCCCATTGCGTGACGGGGGACAGTTTAAGAAGAAAACCATCCATCAGCTTAAAAGCGGTCACAATTTTATTATTACTGTGCACAAAAATGGCCATCGCCTCGTTTGCGATTCCGTAAACGCATGTAAACAACGTATTAAGGCTGTCAGATACGTCAAAAGCAATTAAAACTGTCTCAAAACTTTATCTCCCCTAACTCCTTCACCGTTCAGCAATGACTCGAAATTTGGGGGTTGCGTTAATTCTTCTAAATTGTTTTTCTTTGTAATCTACTTGACTATCAGATAATTAAAGTCTTAACAAGTTTTATCAAATTTTATTAAACACGAATACTCTTTTAGTCTTAATACGTTTTATGATTAACAAAACAATGTTGAATTACAATTCTATTATCGCTTTGTACTTCATTATTTGTGACATTTATCAATATACCCGCGCGATAGAATTCCAAGTTACCGTAATAAAGTCAAAATTGCTTTTCGTAAAAAGTCAAATTTCAACCTGTCAAAAATTGATTAATAGTTGATACGGAGCATTAGCGAAATGAAATGTAATACATTTATTAAATATACTAACAGAAGTATGTACTACTCGAACCGTTGCCTATTCGTAGTCGCGTGACGTAGAAAACTTCCGTCGGTTTCAACAGAAACTCGCTGTAGTTTAAGCATAGTTTACATCGCTACATGTGCGCTAAACAAGCAGTGCTTTTGTCGTCTGTTCCATTTAAAGGTGTCATGTAATAAAGATTCCATTTATAATTATTTTTTTGCATAAAAATATGTAAATGACAAAATTATGAATACCTGCTAAATAAACAAAAGGCTATAATCGATAATTGCTGATCTAACGCTAAGGAAGCGATTCTTCCGGATAAGCTAAATTACTATAGTTATTATACGTACTGTGAAGCAATAGCACCTATCACTGTTATTTAACACATGATAGTAATGTAATCTAATAGGTAATAAAAAAATTAAGTTTGTAAAGTTTCAGCAAAATGTACCGACATATGAAAAAACCTATTCAACCTATAATTTGATTACCCAGTATAAGCTGAGCTTAATCAACAAACGGTTACATTTCGTGCAAACAGCGCTCCCTTGACCGCTCGTACAATTTATGAACTTGGCCTACTTAGGTCACATTAGTCAGACCTTAGTAACTTACGTCAGGTCATTTCATTAGCTTAACTTGCACAATCTTACGACTTATTTGAGGACAGGAAAATGAAGGTATCTTCTTCTTTAAAAAATCAACACGTTGCCAATTTCTATTTAATGTTGAGGGTTTTTAAAGCAAAGAATAAAAATTTAAAATACCATTATTTGGTCTACTTTGACAGGAGGTACATTTTACATTTGAAAAACTTAAGTTGAAACATTAAATCTACTATCGAAATACATTTAATTTAGATAAAACCTTTACCTGAATGCAATTTGTGTAACAGTATCATAATAAGTTTTCTAAGCAATTTTAGGGTAAGACTCGACAACAAAACCTATTGATATAACATTTTTACGTCACACTGTCGCAAGCTGCAGATATGAACATACTGCATCCCACACACAGCTAAATCCAACCACAAATAAGTACCTAACAAGTTCAGTGTGTGATGTTTTCTTTTCAGACAAAAGGAAAATATATAAAGTTTTCTTTTTGTTACGAGTAGACTTATCGCGCCATATCATCTCTTAACGAGCATTTTAGCTCAGTTGTAATTTAGTTCACATAGTTTCAGCGACAGTTACACAAATAAAGATCTCATCAACAAAAGCAAAATTGACCAAATTACTTATTTACAACAAAAATACATTGAACTAAGAAAAAGTATAGTTTGAGAATAATGAAAAGAGAAAGTCACACCTATGTATGTAAAGTGACAAATAGTGAGTTGGTGTATCTAAAACTCGCGAGGGATCCAGTGACCCAGAAACAGCGAAGCTTCCGCCCCAAGTTTTTCAATAAGAGCTTTCGAGCTTTACTTAAGAGGAATATCGCTTAAGGACTTTAGGTTATTGTTTGTTTTATGAAAATGAAATGCCAACCGTGCGTGATATTCACATGCGTCAAGGAGTTCAGCCAGACACACGCATATAGTTTTATGGGTAACCGAGAAACTACCACTTATCATTTCGAACTCAGACTAATAACAACTAACAATATTCCTAGCCTGCATTTTCGATAACCATTAATACAAGAACAATCTAGATTTTTAAGTCACAAATATGGAACAATTATATTAAATATGACATTTCAAAAATGTTTCATATTATCGGTGGATTTTTTGAAATAATCGCATTTTGTCCCTCTGAATACTCTTGTCTCTTATCATATAACCTGAGCGCTCAATGCAGCACATAAACGGACACATCTTACTTTAAAAATATCTATTAAACAAATAAAATAACATCGAGCCATTTATTGACATTGCAAACTGAAATCGCATTAAGTGAATTGATCAAGAAGGTTCCATTTAACTGCACTGTTGATACGCTAGTGTTCCACAATTAATGTAGTCAATTCTTTTTAATTATCCATGCGAATAAAATAAACGGTATAATTCTCTTTCGTATATTGCTCACATTGAAGCGAAAATTATTGGATACAAAACACAATTTTGGATTACGCCGACGCTGTATATAATATTAGTTGTAATTCAGTAGTAGTTGTACCGACATTATCGAAATGCTCATAAATAAAATTTAAACAATCCACAGTCAATTTTAAAGCATACTTTGCAAATAAATCCATAAACAATCCAGTAATTGACAGACGATTATTGAAAAATCAGCTTTAGCGCAACGCAAATACATATATTTTACTGTATTATATGCAATAACGCTTCATCTATGAATATGATATGGTATGAAATGAAAGGAAAATATTCAAATTGACATACTGAGACGGATAGTTGTGGAGTTTAATCACATAATTTTACCAAATTGAAATAAACATTGAAGTGGTCGCAATCGCATTGAAAATAATATGTAAAATGCATTCAAACATGTTCGATGATCCTTGAAACGATTGTTCATTTCATGTATTCACAACATACAATTAAAAAGATTGTATTCGTGTCTATGGTTCTCCACATAAATCAAAGGTCGCAATATTTACACTCTTTCTTTATAGTATCAGTATAGATTGGTAATAACCTCCTTAAGTTGGTATTATTATATTAGAAAGGAACTAACGACTTGCATTCATCTAACAAACTTTGTAATTAATCCTGAAGGCTCTCTCTCTCTTTACATTGTTTTTATATGTAATAGTTATATTTTATAGTTTGCCCTTTTCAAAGTTCCGAGCTCGGTTGCAGACCTTTCGCTAACTCTGAGGATTAACTTGGAATTTAACGTCATTAACGTTCTCGTACATGTTTTGTATAATGTACGATTGAAATTGGCGAAAATATTACATTCAGCTAATCGCTAATGTTATTGATTTATTAAAGTATAGATATACTTACTGACGTCTAATGCGACAGTTACTTTAGGAAGAGTCTCAATTGCATAATTTATTTTCGTAAGTTAGACTTATAGAAATTATAAGTTCAATCTATGTATTTAACTCAACAACAAGATGAAGGGGTAAAATATGAGTAGTCTCAAATTTATTAGAGGGCAATATTCTGACCTTTGACTTGTAAAAACCTAAAAATCCCAATGGCACATTACGACCTTTTATCAGACAGACTAAAAAACCATTCTACGAAAAAAGGTAAAATTTAAAAAAGCTTTTCTGTATTATACCTGCATTATAGATTACAATTTATTTATCTCAGAAATTTATTTCACATAAAAATTTTGTTATATACAGTAATATTTCATACAATTGTCCACAGATGTCAACATTAATTTTGAAAATTCACAAAGGAATTTCAACATAATTTTATCAATAAGGTAATTATTTTGATGTACGTATACACATTTGTATATAAGTAATCGTGATATAGGTACTATTGTTAAATAAAATTGATCTGTTACTTGTGCAAGTACTCTTGTGTTGTCATATTTCTAAAGGCAAAATGCATTGAAAACTAGAGTTATTTCCATCACCTCATAAACCTTTCGTTAGTAAATCAATATTAATCCATCTATATATAGACGGAATTACTTAATCCTCACAATTAGTAACTGATACAAAAAGGGGGTTCGGTCTTATTTGAGATTGGATACAGATAAATATCCAAATAGGTACTTACAAGTTACTACATATTTTTAGGCGACTGGAATAATATCATTTGCTTTGCTACTTGTCCGTCTTTAATAAAAACTTAGAGAATAACATTCACGAAATGATCTTTTACTGGTTTTTCTGGAACTTTCAATGAATAGTAGCTCTGATCAGCGGAAGATAAGAGTGTCCTTAATTACGAGAAATCGCCAGGGGTCATTGTCCGTTCAAACGCCACATTATTGGATCCCTCGGAATTAGAACACCGCAAACATAACGGTTTTTTGTTATGTAGATGAAGTTGTTACTGATGTAATCAACTTTTATGTTTAAAAAGTTGACAGAAATGTCATAATAAATGAATATTTTCACTAACTTTTTAATTATTATTCAAACTTATATTTTTAAGTTATTTTCATCTAAAACAATTAGAATAACAAAAGTACTTAATGCTTCATACAAAATTATGACCAAAATATTCCACATGCTACTCTTGTCGTAAATAACCAAAACTATAAATACCTTCTCATTCTGAGATATCCAACAATGTTAGAATAAAAAGCATTGAAAACTAAAATTTCAATATATCATACGCGACACGTTAAACCGTAATAAGATTCATCTCTGAAGATATTAATCTCAAGTTATAAAATTATTATTTTACAATCGTTCGCAAAAAGGTTTTGTCTAACTTTCCATGAGATGACGCGATCTGAAGCGTAGCCCGGCAAACAGAGGATCTCTTATCTAGAGTGCCCTTAATTACAAGAAATTGCTGGAGGTCGTTCATCCCGTAAATACTACATTATTGGATCCCTTGCAATTAGGACACTGCGAATCCAGTCGTTATTATAAGACAGTCTTAACTGGTAAATGCACATCACACTTTCGATTTCGATGTTTTTGCTGAATTTGTTGAGTTGCCACGTTAGTCGGGCGGTTGCTAGCGCGACTGCCGATCGGGAGGTCCTGGGTTCAAATCCCGGGTTGGGTACTGTTGCATTTTTCTAATTTAGAATTTCTAGCAGTGACTCAGAGTCTGGATGTGTGCCCGGTGCATGGCAATAGGCTCACCACC
>DWDX01000886.1:0-22029 GCA_018245675.1 Agara michaeli | reverse complement strand
CCACCAGGGTGAGGGCGCCTCGACGGGTTCACCTTTAATGCCGTGTTAATCCTGAGTATTTATGATGAGCATGAGCACTTTTCGCAGTTTTAACTATATTTCAATGCAAAGACCTGTTCAACTTGTTCAGTGAAAAAAATCTTATGCTCATATATATGGCAATACACGTCGACCAGAAGGCGGACACAGAGACAGATTAAAATGACACAAGATGACCGACTGTTGTTAGATGTGTATGAGCCTTCAACTGTTAGACAAAAGAAGTAAACTATTTTACCTTCTAATTATAATGCAATATACATATATGTTAATAAAAATACATATTAATCTTATTTCTAGTGAAGGAAGATTTACTTATAGACTTGGATTTGCCCCCGTCGACTGGCCACAGTTCTCCCGGCAACAAGGCCAGTGCCAGTACCGTCTCTATACTGGATCAGCCGATCGACGTGCCAGAAGTTGGTGAGATATATTTACGTTATTATATTTTATATAAATAACTAGCTTTTGCTCGCGACTTTGTCCCGCCGCCGCCGCAAAAAATGTAATTATTTACGACTTCATATTGGAAACTTCAAAAATAACAGTATTTCTCTACCAATTTATGGATGTTATACATATATAAACATTCCTCTTGAATCACTATCTATTTTAAAAAAAAACCGCATCAAAATCCGTTGCGTAGTTTTAAAGATCTAAGCATACATAGGGACAGACATCGAAAAGCGACTCTGTTTTATACTAAGTAGTGATTACCTTACCTTTCTTATTTGAATCCTTTCGAAATTATTTTATGTAATTTTCTTAGTTTTTTCATCATAGATCCTCTTAATTAGTCTGTCGGCACATGTCGTGTGGGATTATTTTGTTTTCACTTACTTTAGTAGAGGACAATAAATCATTTCATGATTATTTACAGTCCAAGAAGCGGACTGGGGCCAACCGAGCTTGGACTGCCTCACAATGCAACGTGCGACCTCTCAAAATCTGCAATTTCTCACGCGCAGCTTCCCCAATGTCTACGGTGCTAAATCCCTAGACAGCTTAGACGTATCTCCGAACAATCTCCAAGTGCACGCAACGCAGTCCGACCCGTTCGACACCTCGCAACTGTGGACCACGACTGAACAAAAAGAATCTCCAAGGCCCAGGTCTAACTATGAAATACCAATAAACGAATCTCTCATTCAATCACAACCGGAATCTCAATTGAACGCCGCCAATAGTTTTTCGGCGTCCACTAGCAACGATACCGGCACGTTCAATAATTCCACTCTCACGAGAATGAACAATACAACCCCTTCTAAGAACGCGCCGTACGGAAGCGTTTCAAGCGTTTACTCGAACAGCAACGCTCTCGCGGCGGACACGAATCCCTCGACCAGTGAAACGAGCGCGACCAGGTCACTGGCCGAAATGTCGCTGGACGACAGAATATCCGAATCTCTGAACCTCAGATCGAAGAACACAAACAACGAGAGCATATACGCAAACTTCAACGTTATGAGCAACGAGCCCAGCTTCAATAATTACGCCGCCAATTACTCCAGCGATCAGAACAAGTACGGCGATTTCCCGATCTACAGCAATTTCGACATCAACTCCGCGCAACAGCAATTCATTTTGGAAACAAAGGACTATTACACGAAATTCTCGACGCCCGCCGGCGCCGGCAACCGCGCCAGCGACTACGAGAAGAACATCTACGTGCCAAAGTACGAGGAGGACGGCGAGAAGTTGCGCAACTTCAGCGAGTCGGTCGAGAACTCGAAGAACTACTCCGCGATGAAGTATCAGAACGTCGATTACGGGTACGGGTACGGGTACGCGGGCGTGCCCGGCGCCAACGGGGCCTCCGCGTCGCGTTCCGCGTACGACGAGGTCAACGACACCGCCAGCAACATCTACAGCGAGATAGGGGAGCCCGCGCTCGGCCTGTATAGCTCTAGAACGTTCGCGGACGCCGCCACCGATACGTACGGTTCCAGAACGTTCGCGGAGCCCGCGACGGATCCGTACGGTTCTAGAACGTTCACGGACGTCGCCACGGATCCGTACGGCTCCCGCACGTACACGAACGCGGGCCTGTACGACGAGGTGTACGAGGCGGTGCCGCGGCCGCACCGCCCCGCGCCGCCGCTGCCGTCCAAGCCCAAGTAAACTCCACCTCTGCTCTCTATTTGGGCTCGCGTAAAAGTGGTAACAGCTAGAAATTCCACTTGACACCCGTTCTGTGGTTGACCGTTTTAAACATCTTGTAAGTTTACAAAAAGAAAAATAACAATGATATTATTAAAATTAGTCACATATTTATTCTTTGAGATGAGATTTTTTTTGTAGTATAATTTGAATGATTGGCACGTGTAGTACGGTGTTGAAATCGAAACGGAAAATACTCGTTTGTATTACACTTATTGCACACGTTGAAAACCGCGTCTTTTATTAACTATTCAAGTGCCATTTTGCACGTACCTATGTTAAGTTCATACAAAAATGTAACTTGTTGACGATAAAATGACACTCACGTTGAATTTAAAAAATGTTCCTTGCATATTATTTACTGAATGCAATTATACTTTCTAGTTTATTCTCTCACCTTTCCTCAAGATTGGAATGACGAAATGAATACTCATTGTTTTTCTTGATAAATAAGCATAATATTTTTATGACTAAATTATTATTTTATTTCCCAACGTTGGGCACGGGTCTCCAATTATTCAGTATGCGAGATAGGTATTGAATGTAAGTTAGCGGCGAGTCTTAACTCGAATTTGGATATACTCTTACGTTACAGAAGTAATCATTATTGTGCAGGCCGATGAAGTCTCACTGCAAGACATATACGTGAGAATTTAGTGTTCAATAGGATATTAGTTCTACAGTAAAAGGCAAAGCATACATGTTTCAACAATTTAAATTTTTTTATCTAATTGTTTAGAAAAAAGCCATCCAGAGTAAGCATGCTAGTTGAAAAAATCATAGACATCCCTGTTTTGTCAATAAATTTGTTGAATGAACACTTATTTTAATGTTTAAATAACTAAATTGTTTCCAATTTAAAAAGTGTTATAACTAAGTCTTATATATTGTAATCCGGGTATATGAATAGTATATATAATTTCTTGGACTAAATATTTAATCCGTTCGTATATTTCTTATACACACTCGACATTCATTAGAAGATATTTGAGTTATATCATATGGTGCCTCATCACAACGTACCTGCTAGATTAGTTATATGCACAGTATAATAAGTTATAAGCAACATGACAAGCGCGGCATGGCACGTGACAAGGGCGAATGTTTGCGACATCCATGTATACCAGAAAACTTTTCGATCGACCTTGTTCTGCACACTGTTCGGTGAGATATAGGTTAACGTGTTACTGTTATCAACGATAATTTTTAACGATTCCTAGACGACCGCTCATTGTGCCCTCCGAAATGCTCGTGGGCGCGGTAACGCTCGTGAAAGTTCGCCATTTTTATATATGTTCTTTTTTCGAATATTTGAATCTTAGTTAAGAAAAAAAAAAACCAATGAACGCCGATTTTATTGTTTATTCCTCCAGTGTGGCAAATTATGATTTTCATTGCACAAACGGTTAGACTTTTAATGTTATAATACGTATATAGTGTGTACATGTATGCATGTGTAGTAAATTATTTTTTTTAGATAATAAAACCGAGATTAACGAGTTATACCTAATATTATAAGTCAGTTTGTTTGTTCCTGTTCCGTTCTGTATTTTTCCGCGCTGGCAAGGCTGTAGGGATGGCATCTGTTATTGGCTGTTTATTATACCGGGAAACATCACTGTATTGCAACGAGTACGCTGGAAAAAACCGCAAGATATCATCTTTGTCCATTCACTTATGTGTCAAATAATGCTTTCCCATTTCTCTCTTTTTTAGTTTGTTTTTTGTAGTGTCCTTTCGCTCGAAGCCGTACAAAAGTAAATGTGAATACATGTTAATGCACGCATCGTAATTCATGTGCGCCACGTGTATTAGATATAGCTGTTGAATATGAGTGTCAATAAAAAACACAACATATTTCATTTGTGTACCAACAGAAGGATATTTATAACGAATGTACATAGATTAAAAGCTTGCCTAAGAATCGTTATTTTTGGAAATGCATATATGTATAATGGTGCAAATAATATTGTTGATCTGATGTAAGTAATATTATTTTACTGTTAAGTGAAGAGATTTGTATGATTTCATAAGAGAAAGCAGAAAATATCCGTGATAATTATACTATTACGACTTTTATTAAGAAAATACCACCATATTTTCTGATATTATTTCTTATTTTATTGTAATATAATATGATAAGAGATGAGATTATTGTTGTAAGAATACGCAAAGATAAATAACAAGTCAATGCGATACAACAAATGATTACTGAGAGACTCAACATGCAATATTATTTAAAAAACACTTCATAAAAACATTGGGGCAGGTTTGTCTTTTGTCTCTCTCTCTCTCTTAGTGAATTCGAAATTTGAATAGACTAAAGTCTAGAAATTGCCCTACTTAAAGCAGTGTTTTCAGCGTTTATAATTAAGGGTGTTAAATTTTGTAAATAGTATGACATGTTTAACTATTTTCTCTAGACGAGACGTGCATCTTTTTATTGAATTAATGTCGTTACAAAATATATTATTAACTGAAGTTTTTATGTAACTAAACAAATAATTTAGACGGTTGCAATAACAATGCACTGAAATAAGTTAACTTTGTATTATTATTGTACTGTCTGAATTCATGTTTTTGAAGAGTGTTTTGCGGATTTTTTTAAACAGGAATGTTCTTATTTATAGTTTTTACAGTTTTTTCTAAGAATAAGCTGTATCTGTTCAAACATCTTATAATAAAGAGAAGATATTGATCGGTATAAAGTGTATTTATTACCCTACTTGACATGTGAATGGAGAATATGCCACGTTAAAGTTTGGAGAATATGTCATGTTTAAGATTAGCATATGCCACGCTTTGTCTTTACATGGTTTTTATTAAATAGCTTTTTACGTACATATTTTGTGTATATAGAACTCTTAAGAAATTCGTTCAATGTATGCTTATTTTGTATTTAAAATGATAAACGAAATAAACTAACTACACCGCGCTATTTCAGAGCGGATTGAAAACGTTTTAGTGGTCAGCCGGTTTGCAGGATGCGAGGTTTAACGATATTCTCGTTCATTAATAAGCTATGACGCAAATGCGACGGCTTTGTTCGAGAAGGATACGGAACAAACACGTGCTCATCGTTCCCTTTTTTAGAATGTTAATTGAAACCTGATTTGTACGCGTGCCCGAGATAAACCTCGCTCAATACTTAAGGAATTTATTTGTTTGATCTAGACAAATCAAAAAGCGTGGGTGATCATCTCGTTGCGTCGGCAAGTACGTAGGTACTTTGTCGCCTATACATCTCGAGTGAACACTCCCACGCTCCTCTTTACTTCAAATATAATTTTAGAAATAGCTCGGAGGCGACAGGGAATTCCATTAAAATGAATAGTACTCACAGCACTTATACCCGCTTTTAATTTAACTCGAGTTATTTTTAAAAACAGCCAAGCCGTAGCCTCTTCGTACGGACGACTACGAAAGCTTTAGGCAACAAGATGTACCTATATGACTTTTATTTTATAAAACCTCCAGTCATTATTACTTATATATGCGGTTTATTAGCGGCTATACATATGGGTTGCAATTGTGATCGTACACCATGTAAATATTACATGCATATATGAGTTAGTATGGAAATTTCAACGTAGTTATCGACCACGTTATCGAAACAACACATTAGCATGCAGGGTACTGTCTGTGCGATAAAGCACGCGTGTGGGCGCCATCATAGACTCATTACTTGTTGTAGCCAACAAACAACATAGCGTGCGTAAAAAGCGTCTTTTCGTAAATCTCGCATAAAATTTTGTATATTGATAAAGCTCCAATAACACACTTATTATACGTAGTTACAAGTTAAAGACTTAGAAAAAGTGCTCTTAACATAACTAGTATTTATTTGATTGTCCGTATGCATAGTTCAAAGTGTAGAAGCTTAGAGAAGTGAGTGGTAATATCACGTTATCTAATGATGATTGAAGTATAACATTCAGTCGAATCGCGTCGTTATGTGGGCGGTGAAGTGGTAGGTAGTGAATGGACGGGCTAGGGATCGATAGAGCGGAGTGCGCATGCTCGCCGGCGTACAGCTGGTGGCTCGCATCCTTCCGCGAACAGCGCTACCGAGCCGCGTCTCAGTGCTCGCGGAGAAGGAATTAAGTGATCTACTTAACGCAGATATGGTCAGGACTGATTGGCGCATCTAAACGGTAAGTGCAAAAGCATTTTTATTTATAAATAACAAACCTTTTTAGAGAAAATTTTTCCCGACTGAAAAACATGGTCGCCCGCAGTAGAACCTGTTACACGATTTTCATAACGTCGCATTAATGAAAAGCTATGGACTTGTTTGTTTATGAGCGTTAAAATATTTGTCCTACCATAAGTATGTACCTTATGATGAATAAAACAATTTGAATTTGAATTTGAATAAGACTATTCCATTATTTTCCATATATTGGACAATAGAAAAGTCTGCGTTTTCTTTATAAAGCTTGAACGTTATTTGACACAGTAGAAAATAACAACTGAACAGTTACTAAAGAAGAGAAATGTTAAATAGATGTGATAATTACATTGAATTTCTAAATATTTGGGCTTTATATTCGGTCTGAAGCTTCTTCAGTTCAATGCGTGGGATGTACCGAAAGGGCATAGGTGCCTACGTCACTCGACTCAATATAGCAAGTTATATGCTATGTTACGAGCTATAAGTGGTTCCTCACGGTATAAATTATATAATTACAATAAGTTCCAACTATAAAGTAACCAACCAACCAAACATAAAAGGTCAAAGTCGATTTTAAGATCGAGTTTCCCTTAACATAATATTTATTCTCCTCAAAATAAAATCAGTCGGTACTCGGAATTCTTACTTTAATCTCTTTAAAATATTTACAAATATTAGTGAAGTAAATTATTTAAATTGGAACTAGGTAATAGATTAAAGGAAAATTTTCTGTTAATGTCACATGTTTAACAAAAGCTATCGCGATACAATAGATAAAGCTGTCCTGAGCTAAGATTGGCTGTAGTAACCCGGTCTAGTTTTGTCGAAACAACACAATAGATCATTAATATTTTGTAAAGTTCTGACTACTACCCTACAATTTGCGTATTGAACCTACATATAATCTAATCATATACACAAACCGCTTTTATGCTCTTGGTTTGTGCGCCTTGTAATTATAACTCCATTATTTAACAATCAAGGAGACAGTTTCTTCCTATATGTTTAAAGTATACGTACCCTTTTTGATCCACGGGGACTGTAATTATGTTTTATAACCGAATATAGAGTACGTTAATAACGAATTAAGGTCGACACCGGCCAACTGTTGAATTTGCTGTTTATTTGAATCGCTGGAATATAAAAAAATCGGTTAACCTTAATCTTAATAAAGTAGAGCGTCCCGGATCGTGCTCGGGTGGATTACTGTTGGTAGGGAGTAGATAGGCTTTATTGGGTTACACCTTGCGCAATAAAAACAAGTAAGTAGAAATGTTCGTGGGCGTATCCCCCAATAAGCCTAGGGTGAAACTACTTGCTATCAAACAGATTGGCAAGTAACTTTGTTATCGCGTTAGACATTGCCTTAAAATTTTCCATGATTTTTGAAGAGTCTTTATAAGAATAATTTCTTTAATTTTAATACATCTAGTTTTAATTAATACCTGCTTATTCACCTTAACAATAAGTACCGATCACAGCGGACATAGTTTAGTTTACAACGGCAGTAGCTGTAGTTGTTGTTTTGTAGTCAATACGTGAAACCTTCCATTAAACAAACGTCTGGTTACTACATTGACAGATGTAATGAGCCACTACCCGCGCTGGGTGGCCCTGTGGGCGCTGGCACTGTTGAGCACGCTGGCGCCTTCACGTGCTGATGGCAACATTGGTACGTATTAACATAGATGAAGACGAAGTGTAATGTAAACTTTTTGTAATCCCGAAAAGCAAAACCTGGCGGATCATAAACACTAATTGGAACTTGGCATATATGTACTAGCGGATAACTTAATATCTCGAGTCAGTTCACTGAGCGTGAATTGACATCGTGACAATGAATTCACTGAACAATAAATAACAGCCCACGTAAAAACAGGATTACTTTGCCGAATAAACGTTTAACATACTTTAGTACATAAACCTTTGAACCTCCTGAAAGACGGAATGCAAAAGTATATCGTTTAAAACATATTGCGTAATTGATTGAAAACTGATAATGGAAAAAAAAATGATCTCATTTCTTGCATGGCAATAAGGTTCAATTTAAAATAAATTTTATACCCTCGTTATTACATAGTATTACGTTGCATCGTAGATACAATTGGAATAATGGAATTTCTATTTTCAGGATGCTTGTTTAGTGCATCACTCTGCGTAGACGGCGTCGAGTGGTGCTACGATGGTAAGTAATTGGAAAGTTAGCGAACGTCCTCAAAATGAAAATATTGTAATTAAGGTCATAAAATGACATTTCTATTTAATTATATATTTCTGTTTCTAGACTTCGCATTTGGAAAATGCACCCCAATTTACGAGAACGACCCCGAAGAGGGGTCTCTTTACCAGTAAGTATAGTTTAAAAATAACATTTTATATAGCACTGTAAAATATATGAAAGGATGATCTGCGATAAAAAAAAGTAGTAAAATTAAAATACTCATCTTATTCGAGGACCACAATGAGTAACAGATTAATAAAAACAAATGTTTGTTCTGGTTGAGAATCGAGCTCACGACCTCCGGTTTTACAATCAGGTTCTCTTACCACTTACCATGTGCCCAGTCTGTACATTGTGATTAAATTTCAGATATGATATGAGCTCGCAGCAGCTACAGTGGTTTGAAAACGAGCTGCAGCGCTTGGCCATGCGGGGCTACCGTTGGGAGCACGCATATACCCAGTGCGTTTTGCAAGCCATGCTCTACACACTGCGACATCACCTGTTAGTATCCTTGGATTTCATATAATAAATATCCAGCCTTCTATCGTTACGTATTTATCTTTTTACAAAGTAAATCCCAAAAACTCACGTCATCAGTGAACCACTATCTGAAAAAAAGACCTTGGCAATGGAACTGCTAGTACTGGACGGGATATTCAGTTCCACATTAATATCTGGAGTAGATAAAGGATTTCTTTAGGAGGTTTTATTATATTTGTTTCAAATTACTACTCAACAGTCTCCTGATTGTTTAGCTTAGAAGTGCAAATGACATCGCATTACTTACAGTTTTCAGTTATAGACAGTCTCACGAAGGGAAATGAAAGCTTACAGGTACCGTAATTATCAGAGTGAATAATCTTTAATATAAATTATCTGTTGCATTTTTTCAACAGGAATCCTACGAACGTAAACGTTAAGCTATGCGAGCATTTCGTTGACCCCAAATTGGAAGCTGAAGCGTCCATTGATACGCCTGAAAATTTAGAAGTAAGTTTTGCGCTAAATACGAACGTTTTAAAGTTTGTGTACTGTTTTATGGGACGCTTTATTTATACAGATCCAACCAGATGACACAGCGTACATCCGGTTTACGCCTGATTCGGTCTTACCCGATTCCAACTACGCGAATGAAGTATATAACCCACCCTTTGATAATGACGAAGATTCTAAATCATATATTATACCTAATGGTATGTACAATCATTGTTATAAATGTGCGTTTGATACGTAATTACCAGTTTGATATTTGACTCAAACTTTTTGAACATGTTAGAACATGTAGACAGTTTGCTCGGGACAGATATTAATAAGAATTTGTGTTTCGTATGAATTGAAATGGGTCGACGTGTTTAGTGGAGGTGACCATATCGGCACTGATTCAGACCAACTTCGAATAGGACGGGATAGTAACATATATGTATATCGGAATGTAATAATTGAAGTTTGCCCTCGTACACTAATTTACACTAATCGGATTTACATTTCATTACACTTACCAAAATTGCCATCCTCAGTGAACAAAGATCAAGTGACCATTGATGAAGAAACTCCTGCAGAAAAAGTACGGGATTTGATGGTAATGAGTGGTATTGGCGAATCACCGGTGATTCTACCTTTCGAAGGATTTCGAGAAAGGCTTCAAGCTGAACAGAGATCAAGAAATCATAATGTCGAGCAACTATCGCAAGATGATCTGGACAAAGAAAAAAAATCTCTCGCTATCAATGAACACGGGCAAGATACCGAAACGGGCGAAAACGAATTTCCCGATGAAGAGCGCCTGGGTGCTCATTTTCGTAAATTCAAAACAAAACTACAACCATTCACAGCTGAACATTTAACTAGCAATCGATTTTCCCCATTGGATGCAGAGGTTCGATCGAACGCACTAGAAAAATATAGACAAAGCTTTGCTGAGAAAAATTTTCCATTCGAATATGAAAATCCAGCCGATATCCCAGAACAGAGGGTTTACTTCGATGAAGATGGTGTAGAAGAATTGCCTATTGATTTTGGAAGTGGCGAATTGGGTCCATATCATTTAAAAGGTAAACAAACATTATAAGTAAATGTCATCATAATTCTTTTTTTTTTAAATTTAATAAAGGACTTTCTCGCAAAGCGACCATACCATCCCGTAACATACACATTACAACAAAAAAAAATACAACAAAATACAACAAAAACGAAAAACAACAAAAAAAAACAAAATCAAACTTTAGATAGAGCTAAGTGGGCCAAGTCAACCAGCAGTTTCACCTCCTCCGAAAATGGAGAAGCCAATATGCTGTTGACGTAGCCCACCTGCTTAGTTTTAACAAATCCAAAACAAGAAATTCTCAACGATCGATTCCGGACACATTCCATCAAAATATGTGAGACATCTTCAATTATTCCACATTCGCTGCAATTTGGAGACGACCTTATTATAATTCTTGCTTTAGAATTTGTGAAACAAAAATGTATTCTATTTCTAGACAATAACTCGCCAGCATCGCAGGGAAAAATGTCTAAAAATATGGAATACGTTATGAACACCTGGCAAAATATAGTAAATTCGAAGATAAAACCCCAAGAAGCGCTCTACGTTGAAGGAGGGCCGTTGAAACCATCTGAATTAGAAGGTGAATACACTTACACCCGCAGATAACAGTGCCCTTATTATAGAAAGATGTTTCATTGCTTTATTTTCCTTTACGTGTAGGCGCAATATAAATATTTTTCGCTTTATTTATCGTTAAATGTACAAATGTGCATAAAACAAATATTATCTTTTTATACGTGATCTCCACGAAGCGTAAATATGTTTGTGCAAATAGTTTGTAAAGCACTTTACACTCAGCTCAGAACGGCTATTCCAATCTAGCGTATGACTCGTACAATTACAAATGCCGTCAACTTTTCAGGTGAAAATTCAAAATTTTATCTGTCAGAAGAATTGCAAGATTTATTAAATAAAGAATGGGGCTTTAAACGTAGGGAAAGAGATGATGTAAAAAAGCCAGGGCCGCGTCTGGACGCGAAAGCTTTAAAGATTTACAACGGCAATAATTTAGTGACAGGTTAGTGTCACTATGGCCTGAGGTAGCTGTTTTACGTTCTCGATGTGCCCTCGATCAGTTCAGTAATTACGCTAAATTTGCGTCAGTTTCGATAAATACAATATCTGGTGATTTTTATTATGCACTGGCACGTATAACTACACAAATCTAACGCACTGTGTGTTTCCGAAGTCAGCACATTTTTGTTTACCTAACACGATGTGCATGAGTCTCTTATTCGTCTTCTCAATACAAAATCCTTATGTATTTTATTTATGCGTGTTGTAGGTGATGTGTTTTCTTATTCTTTCTCATTATTACACTTTCCTGTTCCATTTTATTGCCCCAGATTTTTGTTATTCTAAAATTGCATATTTATTTATAACACACATTATTTCTTCTGAATTTATATGTTTAAGAGGTTTCAACACCACCTGTTTATTTCAAATGAAATAAAATTTGGTTGCAATATACAATGATTAAGCTTATAATATGAAACTCTACAACAGTTTATAATACTGGTCGATATTTTTATTTGTCCGCTGGATATGAAAGTGCATGTCTTTTTTGTCAGTGTTGTGCAATTTTTGGGTGTGTGTTTGAACCAGTTGTTTTCAGTACCTAACTATTTATTTTAGGTCACGGTTCTGCCGCCAGACTAGAATCAGGAAAAGGTAGTCATAATCATAATGATTACGATTATGACCCAAACTTTGCGTACGTTCAATTTCAGAACAGGTACGTCGCTTAATACGCGTATATATATTATAATAGAAGTACGAAATAGTGTCGTCATTAGCAGTACAGAATTTTATTAAAAGTTATTAACCTATTAACACTTACAAAAATACTTCTCAAATCAATCATCGTACCTCAATCTTATCAAAATCACTAACAAATATGTCTTTATTAGGTTCCTACCAACCTGGACGCAAGGAGAGCAGTTTATTTTCACTATTCAAAGAATGTTGGGTCTAGAGAACAAGACTTTGACGAACCCTCGGTAATTATCGATATTAGCTTTTATGATTGATTTATGATACTACCATTACAATTCTTGTTTATTATTTTACTGGTTGCGATTTCAGGGTTGACCCAATGGAGGTGACGTTTAGAGTGGAGAAAAACATTAAAAATTACGATGCTAATGAAGTAGCCAATCAAATCAGTAAGTAACTATTTAACCGAATGATTTTATTGGTTTGTCCGATGTATGTATGTACCTTTTCTCAATTGATATCATTTCAAAATTACAGTTGCCATTAAACACGAGTTGGAAACCGAAACAGGAGCCCATATAAAGGAGATTGGTGTAGGAGATCAGGTTACTATAAAATAGATATAAAGGGTATTATTATGAAATGTTTGGAAAAATTTTTTGTTTCACACTTTATATTTTACAGAGCAAACATCCGATTTATCGTTATACGGATTCTCCAGAAGCACGATTTTTCGGACTCGACATGCCAGTACTCTTGGCTCTAATCGGAAGCTTGTCCGTACTGATCATAGGGGTTGTAGTTTTTGCTATTCTCTTGAAAAGGGATATGACTAGTAAAAGAAAGATGCAAGGCCTTGCTTCTGCTGCAGAGATCGATGCAGAGGCTACAAGAGACTACCAGGTAGGTATTAGTAGGTAATATCAAAAAGATTACAATAACATCCATTCAATACGGTCAATGTTATAAATGTTAAAATAAACATTTTGTCAAATCTGTATAATTTTAGGAACTTTGCCGTGCACGTATGTCAGGTAAATGGTCAGGTCAGCAGGCGGCTACCAGTGGTCCTTCGCAGCCAGCGGAGGCACCACAGCGTATTACATCGCTGTCCCGAGAACCTGATGGTAACTCGCCATCAACGCGTTCTAGCACCTCTTCCTGGTACGAAAAAATTTCAAATTCAAATCTTATATTTTATCATAAGCTACAAAAGATCACTCAGGAAAATACAAAATCGTATCAATTACAAATTATATCTTTCTTCGACTTTAAACACGTACGACCATATGTAAGGTAAACAGAGAAAACAGCATACAGAAAAGACTGTGCAGAATCTTACTTTGTACCAGAAGACTTTTTACTGTTCACTTCAATAATTTGAAATCTTATATATATCTTATTATATATAAATTTAAAATCTTATATCTTAGATACACAGGTAGAAGTTCGAACACGGTATTCTTCCTGTCAAATCTATTCGTTTTCCTGATTAACTTTTCATGTAGGACTTGATCAAAGGTTTGACCATAGAATTCAACTAAAACATCCAATAAATTCTTTCTAATATTACTATGATCAAAATTATTTCGTTCCCAAAGGCTGAGACAGTCATCCTTTATTTTTCCCTGTGACAGGAGCGAGGAGCCGGCTTTGACAAATATGGATATTTCTACTGGACATATGGTTTTGGTGAGTAGCAGTGAAATGTGATGTGTATATACATTCTAGACATTGTTTTTCTATGAATATTGAGTCTGTTCCATTTATTTATTTTATCCAGGCATACATGGAAGATCACCTGCGCAACAAAGATCGTTTAGAGCAGGAATGGCGTGCTCTGTGTGCATACGAAGCTGAACCTTGCGCCAGCACTGCTGCTCTTAAGCAGGAAAATACCGGCAAGAACCGTTATGCTGATGTCCTTCCCTACGATCACTCGAGGGTTACTTTGAACACACTCTCCAATCACCTTGGATCTGACTACATCAACGCCTCTACCATCGTGAGTACAATGACTTCCTAACTAAGTAACTAACTAGTCCTAACTTTACAAAATTATATATTTTCAATGTTTTCTTAGTTACAGAGGCACAAGTATGTTGAAATACAGCACTTTTGAAAATGGATTTACAAAGATTAATTGCATTTGAAGGATTCCAAAAAAATATATGTTTTTTCTAACGAGATGCTCAGGACTAGGACATGTTAAAACTGTGATAAGTTAAATTAAAACTTAAGAATGACATTTTCTTGCAGACGGATCACGACCCTCGTAACCCCGCTTACATCGCTGCAGCCGGCCCTCTGTCCCACACCGCTCCCGACTTTTGGCAGATGGTCTGGGAACAGGGCAGTGTGGTCATGGTCATGCTAACGCGACTCACGGAGAACGGACAACAACTTTGCCACCGATACTGGCCCGAAGAAGGATCTGAGCTGTATCATATTTATGAAGTAAGCAGAATCAAGTTCAGTTGTAATAACTAGGAACGCGTAGAAAAACGAATTAACATAATGCCCCCGTTGCACTAGATGAAGATCCGTACTTCCAGTGTTTACTGGCTTTAAGGGTTGAAAATGCTTGCAATACTGTTTATAATAGCTATTTGTTATCTTATTGTTAATATTGGGACTATATTTGAGGCAAGAATAAAATTAAAGAGATAAAATGCTATCGAATAAATAAAATTATAAAACACAATATCCCATGTTCTAGGTGCACCTGGTAAGCGAACACATCTGGTGCGATGACTACCTGGTCCGCAGCTTCTATCTGAAAAATCAACGTACCGGCGAAACTCGAACCGTCACCCAGTTCCACTTTTTGTCCTGGCCTGAGAACGGAGTCCCGTCGTCTACCAAAGCTTTGCTGGAGTTCCGAAGGTTGGAATTTGGAAAAAATTAAGAAAAGTCGTAAAGCAAATAGGTATTAAATTTAGACTGAACCTTATTTAATTTCATTTACAGGAAGGTGAACAAGTCGTACCGAGGAAGATCTTGCCCTATAGTCGTCCATTGCAGGTAAGTCATAAATTGTTAACGTCGATAGCGTTACTCAATTGAAATGCAAACGGTAACCACGTTAATATTTTCCACCTCAGTGATGGAGCTGGACGCACCGGCACTTACTGTCTCATCGACATGGTACTGAACCGCATGGCTAAAGGCGCTAAGGAGATCGACATTGCCGCTACCCTGGAACATATCCGTGACCAGCGAGCCCGCACCGTTGCCACTAAGCAGCAATTCGAGTTTGTGCTGATGGCCGTCGCTGAAGAGGTAACAGATAGTAATTCTTCCTTGCACTTTTTGATAACTGACCTAGGCAAGATAAACCACCCGGAACAGTTTGAAAATAGTTCATATATAATATTAAGCACATATAATATAATATTAACATTATGTACGTATAGGAATCTGTCTAGTCAATTTAGTGATCCCAAATATTTTTTGCAACAAATTACTTACTCATCGTAAAGGAATACATTTTTATTCTACTATATTTCAGGTACACGCGATATTGAAGGCTTTGCCGGCTCATCTGCAACAGATGCAGGAGAAAAAGGATAAAGAAAAGGAAAAAGACAAAGATGGCGCCGACAAGGACAAACCCAACTGAACTACGCACCGCTTATGCTGACACGACTTTGTTATAGACAAAATATTTATGTTTAATGGAAATCAGATTAACGTAATTTTCAAATAGATGTTGTTTTAGATATTAAATATGTATGTTCAATTAACTGTTAAGAATTTCGCTCCACATTTAGCAATTTATAGGACAGCATTTTCGAAGTAGCTATAGTAATAACCGTTTGAAATATTTACCGAAACATAAAATTCAAATAGAACTTACATTTGAAGAAGTTGGAACGACGACGAGCGAAATTCGTAACTTAGATAATATGCAATGTATGTAGTTGTATTGTTTAAGCTTATTGCTGTGTCTTTTAATAACTGACATAAATTAAACTTCCGTATAATTGTTTTGCCGATAGACTGCAAGTGTATGAGACTTAAATAGTAATATGGGCATATGTTCAACAGAAATTATTTGCAGAAACGAGTTTTATTTTTATACGAAAAGATTTTTGTCGTCTACATAAGTTGTGATAACAGAAATAAGCCTATTTATTTTGAACACAAACATTTTACTATTGAAGACTAATTTTTTAATTAATAATCGTCAATTTGAACGTCGCCTATGTTCTGCTTTTTTAATTTTTATATGAATGTAATATAAATTGCCACGACCAAATCGTAATACATTTGAAAAAATCTTCAATCAATTATCAACGTACAAGTCAACATTATCAGTTGACAAATTCAGATATAATTATCTAATTATACTTACTTAAAGAAAATCTTATTGTCTACGCATAAAATGCTTAGTTATCTATCGGTCTATGTATATGTAGGCGGTAAAGCTACATGATGATAAATTACTTATATTGTTAAAATTATGCACCATGTTATTTAAATTCTTTACGTTTAAATATATGTGCCACCGATGTTGTATCTGTGTTGATTATTAGACTGTTAAAGTTATGCATTGTTAATTATCCAGAACGTAAAATATTCGCTATCGATGTGTAATAATTACTAGTCAGGTATATGTAAGTTCATCATTCTTCAAGACAGTACGAAAATATCTTGTATACCCGTTTGTTAATTTGTTATCTAAACCAAATTGTTATGAACACTACCACTTCTCTTATATATTCCATAAAATATACGAAGACCTAAAATATTATATACTTAGTCAGAATGTTTACCGAACCATATCCTGAATCAACGGAATACCTGATAAAATTAATCAGATAAATGAGATGTTATTAAATATTTACAGACTGTAGCAAAACATTATAAGTAAAACGTGAAACGTATCTTCGTCTGTCTGTGTATTGAGATTTGTATAAGATTACTATTATATTTATTGCAAACTATCAAAAATGTAAAAAAAAATATATGACCTACCCACGAAATTATGATTGTAGTGTAGCATTAAGAAAAATATATTTAACCGTATTTCTGTATGAAATTATATGTAGTTTTTATGTCGATGAATTGAATATGGGTTTTGATTATTAACATTGAAATCTTTTAGGGCACGTATCGAATTAGTATCCAAGCACCCGATCCTCACGTCCCAATTTATTTAACTCCCAACTTAGAAGCTTTGCTCTAAAAACATATAATATAAATTTGCACATTGTTGTCACCTAGCCAGTCATAAGCTACTAACTGATTTTAATGAATTGTAGATTTTCACATGAATTCTTTTAACAACAGTAATTCAAGATCTAAGAGGCTTTTAAAGTAAGGTTTCGACGCTGTTAAGAAAACTTCAGTGGAAAACAGCAGCAGCAGATGAATAAAACGCTTTAATGTTGCCGAGATACGTGGAATTAGATTTTTGTTTTCGTTGCTTAAAACTACTCTACAAAAAGTTTAGACTAACATATTTAAAAGGATCCTAAATACAAAAGGGGAATATTATATATACGGCCTAGATAAGGCAGCCAACGCTCATAAGAAACAGAGTTTGTATACATTACGCAGATGTGACATGTTTAGTGTGCATGTCGATTCTTGTCATCAGTAATCTAATCTAATTGATAATCTTATCATAAATATACACCAAGTAAATCTTTTATACAGATTGGTGAACATCATTTGCGTGATGTGATCTTAAGTTCTTAGTTGCGTAGTAAGGGTAAGATTCCAAATAAGTTTTCTCATAACGACAAGTCGATTGTTAATTTAAATTCATCAAGTGTTTGCACTTTTTAGCTGCGTCATTGTAAAATAATTATGAACGCAACCTTAGAATACAATATTAAACTGTCAACATTGTCAAACTGACAATTGACACTCAGAGACGGAGAGTCGGAGACTAACTCGTACGTGTCGGTGTCCTTAGTTGTTTTCGAAATAAAGTAAAATCATAATCAATTCAATTAGTATCCAGGATTTAAATAGGAATATTTTCTCTCATTGTATTTTTTAATAAGTTGAAATAATGATTAACGGACGGGCACTACATTTCGTCTTCAAAGTAGCTGACAGGACACTAACAGCTAAATTTTACAGAGAAATCTTGGGAATGAAGGTATGTGATTTCCAACAAGGCCTTTACTATATCAACGATATTACCTTATTGCTGTATAATGTAATTGCGCGAGCTGACAATTTTTTCATTACATTACATTTCATTTATATTTGACCTTATATTGTCTTGGGAAATTTATAGTTAGAGTTGCCAAGGTTGTTTAACCGGTTTTAAAACATTACGATAAGCAATTATGAAAGAAGCACGTGAAACATATTATTTACATTGTTCTTATGGACACAACATAATAACATTATTGTCACTAACATGACTTGCCTTATTTTATGGTTTTATTTAGGTTCTCCGGCATGAAGAATTCACGGAAGGCTGTGAAGCGGCTTGTAATGGGTGAGACTGGCTTTCAAAACAAATTACCTATTTGTATTCAATTAGCTACGTTCAAGTTTTTGATTCAATGTATTCTAAAATAAAACTGGCAGCTGAACACATTTGGGATCGATATTAATTAAAAAATATATATTCGTGCTTATTCAATTCCAAATTCAAATGGTTTAAAATTGAGATATTTAGTATATTATGTTACAAATATCATATTTTCTCTGTATTATATAGCATGGAGAGTTTTTTATTACATGAACATATATATCTTTACAGGCCATATGCAAACAGATGGAGCAAAACAATGATAGGCTACGGTCCAGAGGACACACACTTTGTTGTGGAGCTTACATACAATTACGGCATCACACACTATGAACAAGGAAATGACTTCCTTGGACTAACTATTCAGTCCAGTGAGAGTTTACGGCGAGCTTCAGCAAACGACTGGCCGGTTAAGGAAAAGAATGGACTTAAATATGTGGAGGCACCTGGAGGCTATAAATTCTTCATTATAGATAAACCACAGCCTCTCGACAAAGGTGAGTGATCCATATGTCATTGTAATATTAAATAATGATCTATGAACTGATGGAACTCTTAAAGGTGTCCTAAGATGGACCATGCATACCTAAAATAAAGCCTATTACACTCTTGCCTTGTAGAATCCAAGATTATATATGTTGAAGAACACATCGACAAGGTGTGCCATCATCTTTGTGTAATTTCCATTTTATAAATACATGATTATTTATTTTAGAAACTGATCAAGCGACTGTACGCTCTATGATAAAGTCCTTGCTTGTTTGATAACTGCAATCTATGATCATTAATTCAATGCATGTCACTGCGTCATAAAAGCTGTTAAGCAAATAAATGTATTTAAATCTTATAGCCGTTAGAGAGTTTCCGTGCCCTAAAATATATATTTATGTATTGGAAGTGTAGCTCAGTATTAGATCAAAAATTTGAATTTTGCTTTTTTTCTGTATGAAGCTAGCTATAACTATGTAAAAAAGCAAAACATTTTTTTTTCTAGATCCAGTAGTAAAAGTGTCTTTGGCTAGTTCAAATCTAGCCAGATCAATTGCTTATTGGAATGGTCTCCTGTCACTTAAGATCTTTGAAAAAACGGACAAATCGGTCCTACTAGGATTTGGCGATGATCAAGCTAAACTTGAATTAGTTGATATTGGTAAGTTATTTTATAATTACTATGTAAAGCACCGTTTTTAATGTGAGTTTTTGTGATCAGCTATTGGAAGATGTTAATGAGACATGACAACTCTTGTACAGAAAAGGTTGATGCTGACAAATGGGTATATGGTTGGATATTAATGCTGACACATATGTAAGGACTTTAAATTTGATTACCATATTGGTCTAGTGGTTGTTGAGCTTGAGCTCTAGTGGCTTATCGTTTTAATTCCCATCCAGGACAAATAATTTTGTATTGATATATATGTATATGTCTTAATGTATTTAGAAATTCATATATATATATTGGTTATCAGCCATTTAGCTAACAAAATGCTATGCCTAATTTGTCATGAGATGGCTGTGTGTGAAGTAGCCCTAAGATATTATTACAGATTATAATTACAGCTCAAACAATACAACAAAGCCTATTATGTATCAGAAACATGATCTCAATATCACATTCATGTTTACTGACCCGCTCTTGTAGCTGTGTACTTTGAATGGCATGAGATTAGATATTATACGAGTATATTTCATTTATGTATAAGAAGTGGTTGATATGAAAAATTTGATCTTGTTACCTTCAGGTGAAGTTGGTCCTGCTATCAGTCACTGCCACCGAATGCAACTGATAAATCACGATTGTCAGTTCCTTCTTTAGATAGACATTGTCAATGTTATATGTCTATTCCAAATAAGAAGGATAAAGTTGTACATTAGAACCAGCGCAAAACAGGATCATGTGAAGCATTAATGACCCAGTGGCTTAAATTTAATTCTGCCACCCCAGGGGAGATTTTGGCATGCACCTCTGACATAAATTTCAATTCTGGCAACACATGTTGCATGTGTCCATAGGCGACGATGACCACTTATCCCAGCAAAAAGGCCCGTCTGTCTTTTTTCTGGGCTGAATTATATAAAACCGATATTAAAAGTGCCTAGTAGTCAAGTGAATTTTATACAGACTAATAAATATATAAGGTGGTTAAAGTACAGTTCTTATTTGATTGCGATATCTCAAGTGTCAATATCTACCTATCATTATCTGTACACACTAGTGTTAGATATCTATCTACTATGCACACATAGTAATGTATAATATTTCCATGACTAAGCATTTCTACTATTTGATAGAGATCATGACGCTACACGGGAAATGGAAATTTACAGTCATATATCTAAAATCTTTTTTTTGCCTCTATAAAACATAAAACTGCAAAGCCAATGATTCATATAAGTAGTTATATATGTAGTATGTTTTTCTAAACGCTAAAAAGAGAAACAACACTAGAGCGTTATTTCATTTTCGTCTATTACGAATGTATTTTTTCAACTTCTAATTAAACAGTTAAATACGATATTTTAACATAATGGCGTCATGCATAGGTAATTAATACCCTCCATGTGCGTATACGTTAAATGGCTATAACGCGGGAATATGCAAAATGTAATAATGAACTCTGCTTACATAGATATTTTCATCAATCCGTATATGATTATTTAGGTATAATTGTATCACACAATTATTAATATATTTATTTACGGATGACAGTTGATCAGATAAATCTGTTTCTGAAATTTTAAAAGTACGATTAAATTTTTATATAGATATTGTAATCTCATCAACAACGACAGAGTGACAACCTGACATCGTTCCATAATTGGGTTTGCTTTCAGTGTGAAAAGGGTTAAGGCCATAGTAAACGTTAGCTAAGGACAGATAGAGTGAACGCACCTTCGAAAATTTTTTAGAGAACTATAAAATGTGAATGTTTGTCACGTTTTTCTATATCGCCATTTATAGCAAGGATAATCTTTAAAAAAGTCATTTATAGCAAGGATAATCTTTAAAAAAGTCATTTATAGCAAGGATAATCTTTAAAAAAGTCACTGTATAAGTATATGAAATTCGTACTTAAAATATGTTGTGCAAGACATCTGCACCTACGAGTTTTATACGTTGCATTAGTCATCGTGACAATGCTGCAGAAACATAAGCAAGGCCGTTTGTA
>DWDX01000885.1:0-22030 GCA_018245675.1 Agara michaeli | reverse complement strand
CGAGTATCTACGCGTATATTGATTACTAGCTTTTGCTTGCGACTTCGTTCGCGTGGAATAAAAGCTGTAGGCGGCATTTTAATTTCCTAGGCTACTCTTATTGCAAATAATACAGATACAAACTGCTTCACGCGGGCGAAGTCGCGGGCAAACGCTATTAATTAATATACCCTCTATTGATCAGTGATCGTGTAGCGTTCAAGTGGTGAAAGAATTTTTGAAATAAGTCCAGTACTTTTTGAGCCTATTCGTTACATACATACGCACACACACAAATCATTCATCTCTATAATATTAGTATAGATATAGATATAGAAGTATAGAAGTATACATAAGCAATATCTCTGTAATAGGATTTACAGAATTAAGTTTTATATGATTGCCTAAATAAAACATTTTGTGTTTAATATTACAATCTAATACTGAATCAGCGTGCCTAGTTAAACTAAACTTACTTTTAAAAACGTAGTTGTCGTTTTAAAAACGTCGGCTAAAATTTTCTTGATACCGTACGTACCTACTGTAATTTATTGCTATAGATGCTTATTGAATAAATTTATCTGTCTACTTGTGATTATATTTATCAAAGTTCTATTAATTTGAAATTTGTTTGATATCTTATTTTACACCATTCGGTTCAATCACTTTCTAACCGGAACTCAAAGTCACCCTGTCGCTCTCAAATTGGCTGAGTTCTCCACCTCACCACCCTTTTCCGATAAAGTTGTAAAGGTCCTTATGGATAACAGCACTCAAAAACAGAATAGGTTTCATTCAGTCATATTGAAGAGCCTACCTACTTCATTTATTACATTATCGTTAAATACCATTAGCCGAAATGACAACAAATTTTAATATTTTTTCTATATCTACACTACTGTACTACACTGTACTGGGGGTGTACTACACTCCTCTGCCTACCCCTTAGGGGATTACTGGCGTGATGTTACTTTTCTATATCTCTTAATATACTAGCGAATTTGTTGTTATCTCAAGTTAAGCGTTCGATGATAAAAATGTAAATAATTGTCGGGTTACAAACATTTACAGCACGAACTACAGAACACCGAAGAATCGCCTACTATACATCATTAAAATGTTTCGTCCATGTTTACAAATTTACAGCGGTGTTTAATGTAGATGACTTACACAGCAATCCCATTCACGGATAGCGGTGTTTTAATCATTGAAAGTTATCGTTTGTACTATGTTCTATAATATTTCTAATCCGCGGACAACACCAGGCATTTACAATAGTCAATACCTTGCTATTAAAGGTTAATGTAAATATTAGCTGTGACTTCCAATCTAAATTTATTATTACATTTGGGATCTAACTCGCAGCGCAATATCTGTTGAATGACAGACGTATTTGAAGAAAGAACTCAATTTTTTAGACATAATCTGTATCGACAAGGTCTAAATGTCTGGCCTCGTCGAGAATATTTCAAGTACTCACATTATTTTGAGTTAGGAAAATAATGAAATAACTCGTGCCAAGAAATATTACACCGTGGAATCTATAGCCATGAAAAAAATAGTACAAGTGTACAATATCTAGTAAAAAAACGTGTAACGAATGATAAGTTGAACGAAAGACTCAGAGTGAAAAATTACACCGAAAATATGTCGATATTTGACTTGCTAATGACCCGCTTTGAGGCTTAATAGGATAAAAAATGGCTTATGTTCTGAATAAGTTAATTGAACCAACATTTTCGACTGGCAATTTATCGTCAAGTAATATTACGGTGGATGGTTTATCGCGCAAAAATATACATAGATGTTTACCTACTACCCTCGATCTCAACAGTGCGATTAAAGATTAAAGATATCCCTATCGAAGGCGAAATATTTTAAGTAAAACATATAATCAACTATAACCATAACATTGCGATTCAACATTAGAGAAAGACCAAAAAGTATTATCCTTGTATTGAATATTTCACTACACTCGAAAGTTACTTGGTTTTCACGAATAATATTTAGGCAGAAAAGTTTAGTGTTGACTACTGGCGGGCATGCGCTGCTAAGTTCCGTATCACTCGCTGCCAAACCTGCTACAATCTCGCGAACGCCGCGCGGGTGCGAGCATCCCCCGTAGCCGACCTTATGTACCCGGACATTACGTCGTTAAAAGTTCTCTGATCGCAAACAACTTATTAAAACTTATAGATCTACAATTTTTAGTTAAATAATTTGCTGTATTGTCGAAGAAACTGAAAATTGATTTTAGTGTAAGATTATAAATCGAAGTTTTAATAATTATCAACAATAATGGTGTTGTTCTGAGTGTGAAATATTTGGAAAGAATGCGCAGCGATTTTTGGTGAGTTTGAAAATATTGCAATTGGTATCTTGATCCATGCCACGGTGTCATTATGACAATGGTTACGAGGAACTGTAAATCGTTTTTGAGATTTTGTCACAATACACGAATTTTATAGTATCTTTACACACAACACTTTGTTCTTTATTTTATTTATACATACCTACTAACCACAGGATTCCACATTTGCGCTCACTTAGTTTGTGATATCTGTAAACTTTATTGGAATCGTTTTTATTGATATAATCCCATTTACCAAACGTGGTATGTATGATATCAACCTGCTATAATTAGAGAATTGTGTAATGATATCCATTGATTAACACCTGAATCCAGTCGGTGACATAAAAGTGAAAATCTTAATACTCAAACTATGTACATATAAGAGTAACACTACATAATGATACTACGGTTATGTGAATACAATTGCTTCAATTCTGAATATTCGCCAAAGTTAAAAGTCTGATAATAATTAATCGCCAAAGAACAACAAAAATTAACATCAAATTAGTAAATGCAAATTGTTTACGAGAGTTCCTTTAAAAAATACTGTTTATTTGTGTTTTTTTCTTAAAATGTAGTAGGTATTTTTATATTCTATATAATAAATAAACCATTTTTTATAGCCTGTAGAAACATTTAAATATTTTTGCATAGGTAATAAATGATGAAATTAAATATGTAATTTTTTTTACCAGTACCTATTTTCTTAACGTCGACGGATTGTAAAGGTTCAAAACGGCGCTTCATATTTTCCTAATGCAGTTCGGTGATATCCGGAATAGCGAGCTTTCGGTTCGAAGCTTCTATTCTGTATAATTTCAAAGGTCACTAAAAGTTTATCCACTAAATCCCTTCAATCAGTATATCCTTCAAAAAGTATATCCCTTCAATCTTTCGGAGAAAGGCAGTCATACGTATAATATGAAATACAAGTACAAATATAATAATAGGTATCGTTGATAACAATTAGAAATATAGTTTCATTTATTTATGTATTTAATGCCAATAGTGTAGCCCAATTGATGAATGTGCTAATGAAAGGATGTAAATTTTAATGAGACTGACAGGCTCTGTCACTAACCACTAACCTAAGTAACCTCAACTCTGGTTTATTGATGAGTTGACTAAAACTTATTCTGCCTGAATTGTAAGAAAGTAATTATTTATTCCGCACGTTTTGAATGAGTTAAATAGCCAAACACGCTGGTAGTGCTTAAAACGTTTCCAAAATATTAAATAACAAATAATATAGGAAGACATATGCGACAAAAGTACGAGCGTTGCGAAACCATATCAAACGTTATTTTATCTTGTAGATATGTAAATTATACCTAAACACGCGGTCACTGCTTCATAATACACAATAAATATAAACGTTTCGTATTTTGTTTATCGCCCTACATGGATAAAAGCCAAAGCCTTATGCCCATTTTTCTAAGAAAAGGGGAATAAATTTCCATTTATTAAGAAGGTCTACATCTCTTTTACCATTATCCGTCTCTCGTATTCAATTGTACGTAAAAAAGAGCCAATAGAGCAGCGGTTTTCTTTATATAGAGTCTATATCTACTTTAATCAGACCTGATAGAAAGTGTTTTAGATACGCGGATCTTTCTTTCGCTCTTTTAAGTCCTGTGTCACAGAGGTCTGGAAACACTTTATATTTTAAATAGAGTTCATGCCTTACATTTTCAGTTATTCTACCTGAAAATGGGTAAAAATGTGGAATGGTCGGTAGTATGGGAGGGTTACCTTATTTTCAAAGATAGATACATAAAATTGTCTAAGGCAGCATTTTCTAAAGTACGGGTAAGAATCTCGAACCACTTGTGTGTCGTGGGCGAACACTAAAAATGGGTCCAGAAAAATAGGACGAAACATTTGTCAACCAGGCTACCCAGCTGGCCCACATACGTAGGGAAGTATCCGCAGCCAATACTTTAACAGAGGATTAAACCGCCTGGGTGGAACTCAAAAATAACACTAAATAAAAAATCTCTATAAATTATTTCATAGTTACTAAAGATTCCGTTGTATATCTAGTCCACAGATTATAATTAATTAACAGATTGTAATTAATGTCCCCCGTTAGTATTTCGGACATTAACAATTTGATACCTGGCTTAAAGGCTCATTATAATCACTCTAAGCCATTCCAAACATACCTACATATATCGTCATACAACTCAAACGTTTCGTTTGGTGTGTTGATTGTCTGTTTTTGTAATGGGTTTTCACTATTAATAAACATTCTTCCAAGCTGTAACCTAAATTATATTATCAAGTACGGACAAGGACGGACGTTACGAACATGTATGTGAAAATAAATTGCAATGCTGAAGAACCTAATTCAATAATTTTATGGTTACCCACATCAGGACCAACTTTATTTATTAAATTACATCAATTTGAAAATCAATGAAACGTTACAAATATTTGCGAGTGGTGGTTTCGTATGATCAATGTCGGAACTAACGCTCCTAAATTTAATCAGTTTTCAAGACATGTGACATGCCGGTGCTTTCACCCATCTAATTCAAATAACTTTCAAATCGGATATGCTGGAATGGGTTTCTACCGATCAATTGTCAGCATTAGTAATTTTATCTTACATATGAGTTCCCGTCATCAACGTTAAAACTCTATTTTAAAAGCTAGGAAACAACTGCATTTAAACAATTAGGAAATAATTGAAGTCTACGCTCGCTACACACATTTTTTTTAATTTATAGATTATAATTCATTTCTGCTTCATTATTTCCTGGGGTGCTCTAAATATATATTTATTATTCATCAATACTAAAAGAGATTTAATTACTTCGTAAAACATGTATTTTCATGTTAGTAACTTTGTTTAGTTGCTACAAAGGCGTAGTGTTCAATGTCGTTATGAAATTATTTATATTAATTTAAGTACTATTTAATTAATTTAAGTCCTGTGAGCTCTGTAAATCTTGTCGTCCTAAATTTTGCACTCTAATTCATTTCTAGTCTTCACTTATATCTCCACTTCTTCAATGATCTTCCGCCATCAAGTCGTCTTAGATCGCCCAAGATTATGTTTGTCAGGGGAATTTAGTTTAAGGCTTGCCTCGGTACGCTATTAAAGTGCACTTTGATTTCTCCTATGGCCAATCCAGCTCTACATTCGATGTTGGCTGGGTGATCGAAGTTTCGTTGCAGCGTTTTCTTAAAAAAAGGGGCCTATCCCTTAGGTTTACACTTATTATAACTTTTCAGGCTTTAATTCTATTTGATACTATGAGCTAGCGCAAAGTTATGGGTGTATTTTTTTCCAAATAATTACGATATCTTCTATACCTGGCTAGGAACATATATTCTTAAAAAACCCCAGTTTTGGTTTGCGACAAGACTTCTCTGTGCGTTTTACATTAATACCTATATTTTTGATTTCGCCATCCACGCCCAGTAGAAAAATTCACCTGTATAAAAATGCGAAACAGATTATGTATCAGCCAATTAAAGTAACTAATTTCCGACTGGCTTAGCTGGCAAAAATTTATACAGAGGCTACATTATATATACCTACATAGATATACAAAATTGGAATCTTTAATAGCGTGTACTAAGATATAGCAGATTAACCTTTTGCAAGAGTGATTTGATTGGTCTACTTCGAAAATTGGGGATTAATTCGACTCAGTTCAGAATTAAGAAGATTAAGAAGGGTCTGAACCTATTTTTGTTTATTCTCTCATTCCTCTAAGAAATATGTACTTTTTTCAGGAAAATTGAATTATTGCCTTAACGAGGTGTATTACTGGCTTTTTTTTTTGATCTTTTAAAAATTCAGTTTGAAACTAAGTGAACACTATTTGTTACCCGCTTATATTGCTTGTACGAATATGATGTGATAAGTTTAATATGTACGTCTAGTTATGGAGATACCACCGCTGAATATATGTATTTCTGAATACTTACACCTATGTACACCTATGTATGTTCTGGAATTTTGCAATTAATATTTCACCCAATTTCATTGAACTTATAATTTCAATTCGGTAAAACACGATTGGTTCATAAGCGGTGGTGGATAAGCGATAATTACTGCGGTCTTGTGGATAAGTGAACAAATGTAATATCAAACGTATAATGAAATGCGAAAAGTTATTATCTACAAAACATATTAATATTGTGGGAATTTATGTAAAATGAAATCTGGCCTTCTGATTTGACAGTATTTCGATTTCGCTGTAACTTTTGTTGTACGTTATTTGAAAGGGAACGACAATAATCTAATTTTCTGAATGTACGGAACTGTGCTAGGTTTTATTTAATTGATCTTCGGAACAGTGTTTACAAAAAATCTCGATAAATAGTGTTTGCTGTAGACTCCGTCGGAAACATAAGTGAAAAGATTGGTGGCGCCTCTGACGCAACCTACGACTAACCTACGACTGCGAAGAGTAACTGATGCAAGATAGTTAGACGCTGGAACTTTCCTTAAGTATTACTTAGTAAAAATAAAACAAAACGTTACCTGATTACTGACCTGTTGGTCAGTGATTAGAAAGCTTGACTGCTGAGCAGGGGGTTGTGGATTCGATTCCCACCCACGCCATATATTTATATGATGAATATGAATATGTATGCTTAAGATTTTTACAATGATTTTTTTACAATTGGAACAAGTGGACACGGCTTTCTCATCACAATGAGAAGGTATAACTAGTCTGATCAAAGATCGTACTGATCAAAGCGGGTTGGCAGACTTCAAATATCTTCTAGGGCTTACAGGTTCCCTTACGATGTTTTTCTTTATCGTTATAGATAGTGATATTTAACCTTAGTCCGGTCATAACGAGTTCTCCACGAAGTTCTAAAAAACACATCAAGTCTAACCAGTCCAATAATTAACGTGGATAGCTCGATGAGCATAAAGATGCTGAGAGTAAAACATTTGATAGTAATGATAACAATCATGAAAATTTGCCATAAGTTTCAGTATAAAACAAATAATCGGCTTCTATATAATTCATAAAAACGTTTGTTGTATTTGTGGTATTTTTACACCGACCTCAGTGATATCAACAATTCCTAGCAAACTACCTAACATTAAGTAACAATCAATTGCACGAGACCATATGATTCAAAAATCGTTTTATACATATGATTAAGATATTTTTTCTATGTGTGTTTGTGTGTGTGTGTGTATTATAAAGCGTGCTATTATCTTTTCAGGTACCTTTACTTATAGAAGAGCGGTGATACGAAACTTTACATGGCCCCGATCGAATAACCGTCGAGGATGTTCCGTGCGGGAGAAACGTCCACTGATAACGACATACTGTTACAAGCGTGTTCGACGCTCGAATGCCGGAACGAATCTCGGGACTTTAACGAAACGCAATACAATGTTTCCTGGCCTCAAGAAATCGTGTGCATATTCGAATCATCGCCTGACAATTTTAGTGCATCTCCGATATTCCACACATGTGTTTATATTATGTACAGTATTATATTCGTTTTTGCACTACTTGGAAACGGATTGGTGTGTTTAGTAGTTCACAAGTCGTCGCGTATGAAGACAGTGACCAATTATTTTATAGTTAATTTGGCCGTGGGGGATATTTTGATGACGCTCTTCTGTGTGCCGTTCTCTTTTGTGTCGACGTTGATCCTGAGGTACTGGCCGTTCGGTGGTGTGATGTGCAAGGTGGTGAACTATTCGCAGGCGGTGTCAGTTTTCGTCAGTGCGTACACGCTGCTCGCTATTTCGATAGATCGATACATGGCGATAATGAAGCCACTGAAGCCTAGACTGGAGACAGCCACCGCCAAGTTAGTAGTGGCCGCTGTGTGGTGCGGTGCGCTGTTCACGGCTGCTCCGATACCTATCGTGTCGCAACTTCAAAAACCTTCGTTATGGCACGACGTTTGTAAAGTGTAAGTATGTGAGCCTCCATAAAATTATGTTTTTTTTTTCAATCCTCTTATTGTTCCATCACTGGATACAGGTTTTCTCTCATATTAAAAAGGTTTAAAAGCCATTGTCTGTCAGGCTAGCCAAATGCGGTTGGCACTCTTCATATACTTCAGAGAACATCAACTACATCAAATGTCTCCCATTACTTTATGCAAAATCCTGGATATACGTTAAGTTTGTGCCAGATATTAAACAAGAGAAAAGTACTAACCAACTCGAAATTAAATGAATTGATTGTTTTGTTCGTAGATATATTTGCGGCGAGCAGTGGGCTAATTCGAACCAAAGTCAGCAGTACACTTGTGCGCTGCTCACGCTACAGTTCGTGCTGCCACTGACAGCGCTTGTATGTACGTACGGCCGCATCGCGTACGTAGTGTGGGGCGTGCGGCCGCCTGGCGAGGCGCAGACCGCCCGCGACTTGCGCATGCAGTCGTCCAAACGAAAGGTCAAAACATTTATTCCGATTACTTATAAACGACTGTCACTAAATGAAGACAAAGTAATGATCTTAAGTCAGACGAGCAAGAGTATTCTTGTATCATGTGGCGAGAAATGCATATAGACGGACACTTTGTAATGTATAGGTACAGAGCTGTAGTGTAATCACATTCCCTTAAGTTCCCGGTACTCGTCCTGAAATAATAACAAAATACTGAATTATTCAACATTGTTTCAGATGGTAAAAATGATGGTAACAGTCGTAGCAGTGTTTACGGTCTGTTGGCTGCCTCTGAATATTTTTATTGTAAGTTGCAAGGTTTGAATTATTTATTGAATCGGTACTTAATTGTTTTCCTTTGTCTTTTACTGAAAAGACGACTAAAAATTTGACAAATAGGGTTTAAATTAAAATTCATCGCAGTTCATCCATATGGTTCATGTATTAGCAACATAACAATCGTTAAATATAGCTTGACATTTTAATAACAAAACATAATAAATAGCTTTGCTTGGTTGGAAGTTTTGATACCGTAATCTAAACATATTTGTTCATATGTATTGTAAATGTACCTACTTTTATTAGTTATTAGAAATTCTATTATGTATATCGCCGGTCCCGCAGAAGAAAGCTATTACTTAGGATTGACATTTCGTTGCAGATGAATTGTTTTCCTTCTATGAATTTTCTTTTATAACAAAAAACATAAGACGTAGGCAGCGGGGCTTCCAGATGGTATGTGGTTACTACAGTCCACACATCTTCATGTTATGTGAAATAATCCTGCAGGAGCATTTGATACCGTTCAGTTGTATTGCTAGAGCACTAAATTGAAAGCGTTCTTTCTAGCGATAATAATACTTGCAACGTTGGTTGTTTTATAGCTGTACCCTAGACCTAGAGGTAGTACACTTAATTGATGTTTGTAAATATAATTTTTAATTTCCTATTTTCAAGTTGTTATTCATTTTATCATATTTCAAATTAAAACCTGTACACAATAATGTGATTGAAAAATACAAAACAAGATAACTGCAATGTATTTCTACAAAATAATATACATATAAGTTTTTAGTATTACAAGTTTGGCTTCGATTGCTTTAAATAAGTTTAGATTTGTATTAGAAACGGTCAGACTTAAAGTGACAAGGGTCAGGAGGGGTGAATGACTGTTTCTTATTCGTTTATGCATTCGTTATTTCTTCAATTGAATATATTTCAACGATAAGCTTGTACAGTATTATAATTACTTCTACATATACTTCTACATATGAGTGCATGTAACAAGCTGTTCCCCTTATTTACACAAGCATAGTACTTCGTAGAGTAAGCTCGCGCGCGCGTAATGATTAACTTGAAAAAGACCTTTTCTTCAATAGGTAAGTTATTATAAAATATTCTACACTTCATCAGTAGTAGTACATAAACAGTGAATAGGATTGAAAACCAACTTTTGGCATTAAACTGAAATTTAATTATTCCTGTATTATAACATATACTGACTAAGATGGCCTGACTAAATAAATCATAGACTTCGATGCCGCCAGCAGTCCGCGTAGAGCTGGCGCAAGTCTCTAGGGACTCCATCATTCCAGCGATAGCTGGCACAGCCGATCGGGCGTCTACGAATTCGCTGTCCAACGTATAACCGCTTCACGGCACGATCTACACCCATTCTACTGAGATGTTAATAGTATATATATATATATATATATATATCTGTTATCCATACTTGCTAAATACTACTAAACTTTCATTTAAAAGGAACCTATGTAACCTATCAACACTAAAACTTTATTCAAATCAAGCGTAGTTCTGAACCGGAAGTGCAATCTAATTAATTCACGAGGCCCGCACACTCGCAGCTGCACCGCTATGTAATTTATTAGGGAACTTGAAACGGAACGATGGGCCAACTCAATGAAATGGAAAAGTTAATTCTACTTGTTAATGTTTTATTCACGCTTAGATGTATGCTTATACATCAAAACTGTACAGTACGTAGTGAGAATAAGCGCACGGCATGTAACACAGTGCCAGAACTTTTGATAAGTGGCAAAAAAATTGCACTAATATGTTAAGAATTTAAAAGTATTAGCGGGAACTTCAACTTACAACTGTTTGTTATTTGTTAGATACAGAATACACATAGACCATGGTATTTAAAAAAATCACTTTCTTATAGATCTTGTGGACTGTCCATTCCGGAGATGAAAGTTGGGCCAAGTGGCCGGGCATGCCGTACTTGTGGTTCGCAAGCCACTGGCTGGCCATGTCACACTCCTGTTACAACCCCATCATATACTGTTACATGAACACGCGCTACCGTCGAGGATTCAAACAGGTACTTGTTTCAAACATATCTTACAGTTAAATTCAGCCAGTTTCGTGCTTCTAATGATGTCCTAATTACAACCACACTGGGCTCTTAGGACTGACTTTATTAACATATAAACAAAGAAGCGTGGAGCCCACTTGATCTAAACTTGTCTCTGCAGCTCACAGAGACAGTCAACCTTAAAAATAATTATGTTGGAATGCCTGGTTTGTCATTCGGGCTACCTACCTCGTCACTGAACAACAGCAGAATGAGGTTCACCTACAAAAGCAATATTTGAGCCCCGGTTTCTATATTTGTTCTAAACTACCTGCTCCCTTACTTCACTTAAATATATTGTAAGTGTAAAGATAAATTACTCGGACGAAACCCTTTGACTATTTCAATTTAGGTGATACTAAAATAATTGCCAGACTCATAGTAATTAGATGGAGATAAAGTTTGATAAAATGTTTACAGGGGCTTGGGAGTCTAGAAGAGTAGTTAAAAATTACCCTTTGTGATTCAAAGTTTCATTACTTATTAAGTGGGGCCTGTGTTTAGAAGTTTAATGACTTTTGTAACTCCAATATTCCAGTAACACTCTAAACAGCACCCATTAATTGTTCTTACTGATAGAATTATTGATGTTTATAAATGAAATGGAACGTTGAACAGGGCACTTATGTTGAATTATTCACACCTTGAAATACTACAAAATATATATTTTTTAAATAGATTTAAATTATTTTTTTAGCCTTTATTATTATTATTTTAATACATATACTCATATAGCGCAACAATGGTTGAAACAGGATTTCAGACGTCGGGAGACGCTAGCCGTCACTCTCTCGGCCAGGCAACCGTTTATCCTTCTCTGGTACCATGTCATCTCATGACATAGACTTCTTTATCGTGCCCTAATAAGTGAGTCTCTTATATATGGAAACGACATCATTCCACTGCGCTCATTATTAATTTCCTGTTATCAATTTACTATGATAGGAAACGCAACCCTGCTGAATCGCAAACACGATCAGACTGAGTTATCCAATTAATAAAACATTCATGATAATTAATGGGGTTATATGTATAAAGGAGCTGATCAACGGTTGCAGCAACCGTAAGTTCATAAAATAATACACATGCACGTAATATTCTTAATTTTGATTCCTCTTTTTCATCTTTTTTGCCTGTTCAAAGTTGTTATATCATACTCGTAGTATTATTGGTGTACGTACAGTTTATGCTCACCAGCAAAATCTTTGTTGGTGCTGCTGTCCCTGCGTGATTACAGGCATTTTCTTTCTTTCTTTCTTTCAGTCAAGTATTCTGGTAAATACATTATTGTGCTAATCTGTGTGCGGCAGGTCCTTAACAGTGTACGCGGTAAGCATGGGAATGACGTCACGCGCACTTGTCATCGCTCGAGTGTTTGCGACGGAATACCGCTATATGGTGAGTTCGACTTAATTGGTTATGAATTAATATCGTCATTCTCTTTTAACGATAAGAATACAATTTGAGTTCTGGCAATATAAACAATGGCAGAAGTAGACAATTGAATACAGAGGTCCATCATTATAACACAAATTACTTCCAAACGAACGCAACATAACATTATATTAGAATGCAACTTGTTTAAGTTTATATATTTCATACTTATTAATAGTTGTAAACGACCGCTTTGAATGTTTCAAGTGTTCAAGTTACGTATTTTGTGGTCAAGTATTTTGCTCAACTTTAATGGTGTAATATAAGTTGGTTTATTGGTTTGCAGTAACAGTTGCACGTTTATAGGTATTGTAGTTATGTCAAAAAAATAATAAAAAATACATTAGCCCCAGAACATAATATTAGGCTACTTACATCAAAATTCTAATTTAAATACCTATAATAAATTCCAGATACTGACTGATATGTATGTATGAAGAGAGTGATGAATGAAGATAAAGCACGTGTGGTTTGTAAGGATAGAGATATTTGGCACTCGGTGCTTTCTCCCTACCCCGTTAGGGACCTGGCGTGATGATATAATAACAATACTAATAATAATAATGGTATAATAGTTATAATAACTAGTTGCCAATTATTGGTAATGGAAAATATCTTTTTCTAATTGTTATTCGATATCGTGTATTAAGAATCCATAAAAAGACAACATGTTTGTATGTTCCTATTAAGTAGTTTGTAATTTTTTAATTATAATTTTGTACGAATTTAGTTATACGGTTGGGCGATTAAACAGGAATTGTTCGTTCATTCATCACCGTGGTGATCAGTCGGCTGCTAATTTACGTAGGTACGCAGCGTCGAGGTAAATGTATAGTGTACATATACCTTTTATGGCGCACCAGAAATAGGACCTCGTGTACAATAAATTGAAGACGACGTTTCGTGCACTTTACTTGAGCCTCCTACAGAATTACGTAAGTATCTATTGATCTACTGAATGTATAATGCTCGCTCATTTTATACTTCACCGGACATACAAACCTTAATATAAAACGAAGCGAGCAAAGCGCTCGTATCACCGATGCTGTTGCAGGTCGTCAAAGATGTGCACGATTAAGCAATACCGGACGCGGTCGGCTATGTTATGGGTGAACGCTAGAAGGAAATGTTCATGAGCGTTAAGCCTTCTCAGGCGTCTTATAGGCGATTTATAAAAACATCCGACAGAAGAATTGGGCCACGATCCAGTATCTCCACTAATCCACGCTAAAGCATTTTTGTGGAGCAAGCTTAATGCCTCCTGCAATTGTAGGCAGAGACCTGTGGCCAGCAGTGGGTCGCAAAAGTGTCGCAGCCATTAAAATGCGGATACCTGAGTAACGTTAATGTTTTATTTGTTCACAGAGCTTGGCGACGTAAATGGGTCGGCGAAACCTCGCCGCGGGGTGGGATGCAGGTGTCGCGTCCCTAAATCAATTTCAAACGACGTCAATACAAAGTGTTCAAGTTGCACCTCACAGAAGCTAACCAAATCATTACCACCGACAACAGTATCAAAAATTTCAGTGCCCCCAGCCAGGGCACTGTCCGTTAGGTCCCATTTTGCATAAATAGCACACGCGAGGGTTGTAAAGAATTTACAAAATCGTAGAGTCAAAATAACAAAAATGCTTTGTGTTTGATTCATTACTTTCGATTATTCACTTGTGCGTTACCAATGGTTGTATGTTATTATTATTATCAAACGGCGAAATGCTAATCTTAAATAACTCGTGCTGAGCTACACGCCTCTTTGGTAGGTAGGTAGGTAATAAACAATGATTCTGATATACAATCGGAGACTTTCCAAGTTGTTTTCGTAATTTCAATCTTTAAAGTTTTAAAGTAATGTTTCTTTATACATTTATACAAAACTGTTGTCGAAATTCGATATAATAGTAATAAATTTTATTTATAACAGTAATAGTAATTAATATTTTGTTGTGTTTGACTACGAGCTGACCTAATGATAAGTAAAGTACAGTCTAAAATGTAGCGCACTTGCCTAGGACGGCCCATACACTTTTGTTTTGAATAATCCCAAGTTATATGTATTACGTAAATGTTTAAATGTGTTCTATAGGTAATTGTAGTTTTTTGTTATATATAATGTTTCAAAATTCATTCATAAGTCACCGTGTCGGTGAATTTGATTTGTGCACTTTCGCAAATACGGGTTGATTTAAAAAAAAAACCTTTATTTGCGAAGATTATTGCTTCAGTTACAAAAAAACAAATGACATGGAAATTTCTTTTTCCTTTTCCACATTAATAATTATATTTAGACGATGTTATTAAAGTTATAGATAACAAACAATATACCTACCTACTTTAACTGATAACACTGTACAAGTAATAACAGTTCCATATTGCGCACGGATTTCCGTTTTAGATTATGTTAGAAAGCGGCTTAATGAACCATCTACTCTCCAAACTTCCCTTTGTGGAGGGTGAAGGTAAATAGCAGTATAATGTAATTATAAATTTTAGGGAATATAATTATAATTATGGAATAGGTTATGTATAATCATTACACTAGGGTAAATGACGACGTGGGCCTAGCGATGCCCTCCTAACCTCTCTAGGATTTATTCCGATTAAAAAATACAGTAGTATAACGACAGTAGATATAAGGATCATGATATTAAACTTACATCGAAAAGAGAATATTAATCGATTTCCCATTATTTTTGGAAAATAAAAAAGATTTTTATGTCATTAAACCAATAACTCAACACAGTCTCCCAATATTCAAAACACACAGTATGCCAACAATGATAACAAAAACAAGTTAAATCTTCGTATATGTAAGTATATTAAATCTTTTCTTAGCTACTTCTAATTTAGTAAGTGGAAAGTAACTTAGGTTATTAACATTACATGTGTTATTTATTACAACGTACTGTGAGAAATGTTTAGCAGTATTGTTTTTAAAGATGTTTTGTAAAAAAAAAATAGTTTGAAAATATCAATACGATTCTATGTATTTCGACGATTCTATGACTTATACTTATTACTATTATTACCTGAATAATAGTAATAAGTATAAGTTTGTTCGTACCATTGTATATACAGGTTTACTTGTAAGAACATAATATAAATGTAATAAAATTTTTGTGTAACCTCTTGCCTCTATTCCATACGCATGATGTTCAAGAATAAGTTAATTTTCTTATCGTTACAGAAAGTTATTGCACCGTGTTTCGTACTGCTAAAAACATTTTTTTTTCCTTGTATAGTTCTATGGTTATGAGATTAGATAAATCTGTAAACTATTTTATTTCTTATAAAAATAATATGTAAAGATCTGTTGAGAATTGATTACTGCACTCTTTATATCAGACATTTTTTTACTTCTTTATAGCTTACAATTTTAATGATGTACATATGTACAAGAAGGAATAAAAGTATATAACAATAAATATATAAAGTTAAATTTCTTTCATTGCTTACACTGATATATAAATTATTACTCGTCATAATTCATGCTCATAACGTATGAAGATTCAGGCATAACATGGCGCATTGTCTTGGCGCTTAACAGCGATTTTCTTCATTTTTTTTTCAAATAATCCAGCCCCCAATATAATCAGAGACGGTTTCAGAGCACGTAAGTTGTATTATATGATCATTGTAGGTATTCTCAATGTGTTACTTTTATTTTTTTATATTTCGATTTCGTTCAAAGTTTGTTTTGCCTTTTTTCATATACCTACTTTTGTTTTTTTTCTTTCTTTTTTAACTTGGCAAGTTTATATTCAGCTATTATAAGCAATAATAATTTGGTGAAGCGATAATGATATAGGTACAACTTTAAGAACGCTGTTAAAAATCGATATACCAGTAAGTTTCATTGTATTCCAATGATAATTTCTCCTGATTTCACTATTGCGTTGTCTTGGATGTCTCGGGCTTTAAAAACTTCGACAGCCATTGATGTTCGAACATACTGATAACAACTACCTGCTTTAAATTCCATTTCAACACAGCGTAGGTACTTTTTTGCAAAAATGACAGAAAAGTTATCGTGTTTTGATGTATACTTTTGCAGGTATGTATTATCATTTACTGTGTTCATTTCGTAACATTTTCACGGTAATGTTATGTATCAGGTTATATTCTCGTTACAAACGAAACATCTATGTACAAACGTATCAAGAAAGATCTGCTTAAATATGCATGGGGTAGTAATGAATTCAGAATTCCCTACTTTGCATAAAAAACTTGCGTAAACCTATACGTATTTTTTTTTATTCAAAATTTTTCTTTGTATACGAAACATTATGTCATAGTTGTAGGAAATCTTTTGATTTTATGTACAACAGTTCATGATAACTACAGAAATAAATACAAATATCTTCATCTTACCCCTAAATTAAATATCCAACATTTTAGCAGAAGAAAATCGTACATGAAGTATAAAGAATGGTAAAATGAAGTAAGGCCATACAATTTTATGGGCGACTACTGCACGTAGCTATGTGCAGTATTACATGTTAAACATAGTTATGACATATTCATAAAATATAAAATATAGAAACGGACAGTCAGCAGAAATAAAAAGATAGATAATATAATGTGGTGCAAAAAACTCAAAAGCATGTAGGTATTCCCTAAAATGTGCACTTATTTTATTGAGAAGTGTAACACGGATCAAATATATTGTATATTAGTAATAACAAGCATTTCCTCGGAGCAAGGGTGCGTACGATTAAACCCCATTTGCAGTTCACGCTGGTTTGCGCAGTTTAGCTTCTGGTGAAAAATATTATACACAACCTCACGGCTGCGAGAGTGTCGTCTATGAATTAGGTAATAGAATTTAAATTATGAATTAAGAAAAGTCGAAAAAGAAAATAGTTAATTTTTACACTTTTTTATACGTGTATTTGTGGAAAATCCTTTATAATACCAATACTAGTGTTATTTGTTCGCGAAAGTATGTAGGTATTATTATTTGTGTGGATACGTTTGAGTCTTACGACTCGTAGACGTCGACCTGCAGTGGCGTTCGTGCAGTAATTATATATTATATACGTAATATGTATGTACATTACGTTTATTCTCTATAAGGCTGCTAAAATATAATTGTCACCCCTTTTAATGACACTGCTGTCATTAAATTAAAAAGCTTTTTCCAGAAAATTCTGACATGAAATATAGAAAACAGGCAAAAATGTAATCTTTCCACATCTTTTATATTACAGAAACAATATCAATACTTATATAATGAAATCAAATTAAACTTATTTCATCCTAAACGTTTCATTTAGATCACTTTATTTATTTTATAGAAATAATAGCTGTTACCAGCTCGGCTTGTCAAAATAAATATTATCTTTGCACGTCATATCCGCACTCGCACGCCAATTGTGACGCTTATTTCACGAAAACTTGTATTCCCGTGGAAATAAAATAATTTTTCACAAAACAAAGAAGTTTACGGTGCAGACCTTCAACTATCTCCGTACTAAAAATCGCATCAATCCGTTACTCCGTTTCGACGTGAAAGAACCAGCAAACATACTTTCACATTTATAATATTCGTATGGATTACTCTTAAGAGTCGATTGTGCTAAACTTGTGGATCACCTGACAGATGTACTACTTTAGTAAGGAATATTAATTGTGTCGTTTGTCAGTACACATTAAGTGGACTTATTGAAGTTGGAGACTTGTATACTTCCGATCCTGAATACAACACTGAAACTGTGACTGCGTATCGCCTGGCTTTAACGGAGGGGTGACTCAATGTCTTAACTTAATCTTTAAATTTATTCGTTCGTCAATTCGTTCGATCGTAAACTTAACCATTGAATTTATTCTTTCATTAGTTCGCTGTTTATACAACCGGTTTTAAGATTAAACGCTGGTATAAGAAATACCTTAGAAAGGTATAAATCATGTCATGTCCTAGATGTTTACTTACATGTAAACATTTGTAACAAAAAACATCATCAATTTATCGATTTATTATTTTATCGATTAAAATCGATATGCCTCTGGCACTGGTTTTGTCATTGATAGCGAAATGAGGTTTGCATTATTTGATATCATATGGTATAAGTAAGAAAGCCAAAACTAGCCACAACTTACTAGAAAGTTACAGATCACCTCTATAGGGAAGAAGACATTAATTGAATTGTAATCTCAGTGGTCGGTGAACTTTAGAGATAAGTGTTCGAATATACATAATAATATATTATGCATAGAACGTCTCAGTATAGTATAGAATTCCACGTCATGTAGCTTTTCCCGCGATGTTTTCGTGTTATATGTTAGCGTTGTGAAAAGCTGAAATCAAAACCATCTGACTACAACAAACCTTAACGACTTCTCTTTATTTTTGCATAAAAATGGTTTGCTCATAAACGGATTTTCTTATTGTCTGAAATTATTTTTCACATTTTACCAAATGTCAAAACATATTTTGCTTCATTACCAACTTTGAGTTGCGCATACCGTCAAAGTATTCAGCAATACAAGAACACTAAATTTACTTTAGCTTTCAGAAAATTGTCACTAGTGTTCATTAGAATCTAAAACACACAACGAGCAGGCGAAAATTTCATTACAGCTCATGTGTTTTAGCGAAAAAATCCACCTTGTATTTTGGTCTATATCAGCCATAAACTCTCGAGTCTTATTTTCCTAATGCAATGAACATTCTAAAATAATTGTTAGTATAGAAAAAAAATCTAAGGAACTTGCATTAGGGCCATTGAACATATTTAATTGAAATATTAATTCTTTTTGTATTAAAATATTGTCTCAATAAAATTACTTCCTTCGAGTAGATCAAAAGATTTAGCGAAACCCCGATAAAATAGAAATATAAAGACAGAACGAGGCCAGAGACATGTTGTAAATTTAATTTTGTAAGGTTCGTCGTTTGTTCGGATAGGTATCGTCACTATCCCTACAGTCGTGTTATACCTCCGTTTATTAAATATAATGTATGTTTAAAATTTTCATACCTAGACATTTTTACACGTTCTGCATGAATCTCAATTTAATTTGTATATCTAATAGTGGTGAGTACCCACCCTTCCCACCCTTTTTATGGTCCACTGCTGGACCGTGTCTCTTCTCATAGTGAGAGGGAGTTAGACCATAGTCTACCACGCTGGCCAAGTGCGGATTGATACACATCATACACCTCAGAAAATATTATACACTTTATAACAGCTCTAAGGTGCGCAGGTTGCCTCGCTATGTTTACCATCACCCTTATAGTAAGTGATATTTTAAATTGTTGTTATAAAACGTACGTATTTGTATATATGTATAACCTGCGTATTTGATAGGGGGCACTTCAAGAAAGGCCCAAAAAGAGATCTACTCGAAAGCCGGCAGTGCACTGGCGACTCCTCGCATAGGCGACGGTGACTACTTACCATCAGGTGCCCTGGCTGCCTGTTGCTGGGCTGAATTATAAAAAAAATAACAATAAGAAAATATCTCCCCCAAATATAATACGAATAATTACCTGTCACCATAGCTGTGATATCCGCACTTTGTATGTCTGACACTTCTATAATGACGAACGTCAAGATGACGGGTATGTGATCTAAAAGAGACAGGAATTGAAATATGTATAAGGAAAGATATATTATTTAGGTAATAAATGAATCACGTGTATAACGGACAAGGAAATTTTTACATTTCTTGCCTTCACGGAACACGTAATATTTGTATAATATATACCTACTGATGGATATTTTTCACATTCTTTTATTTTTCACAGAAGCGTGATCAAAGTCGGCAGTTGCAATTAATAAGTATTATTACTACACGTCTGGAGCCACGTAAAGTAGATACCTGTTTGGTTGTTATCAATACCATTAAAATCATCTCGTAATGAAAACAAATTAACAGACCTGAATCTTCGAACATCAAAACTACAATTGTCTCATAAAAACGCTCACGTCATCCTCGTAGCAATAAAAGTATACATTGCCAGACTACCGAAGAAAATAATAATAAAAATAATTACATATAAAGGACATCTTCACACCGGCATCTGATCCCAAGTTACATAAAGTATTGTGGTAACCAGACAGTTGTTACACAACATATAAGTAAATATCCGAATACATATTTACATAAATAACTTATAAACACAAATCGATTATTCATAACCAACCCACAAATATTACTTAAGACAAAAGTGGGAATCGAACCGGTGATGTGTTTGATGAGACAGGATGATTCCTGTCTCATCAAACACATCACCAAAAATGCGTATGATTTATTTCAACCAAACTTTAAAATAATCAATGTTTCTAGTCTAGATAAACAAATGCACTAACACTTGCTTAATATAAATGATTCTTTTTAGATCCTTTCACAAACTCGTATTGCAATACCGATGAAATTTGCAGATGTTTCTGTAATAAAGTCTGAAAGTTATAATTTCAGTATCATAGTTTTGCAATAGACAATTTGCGTATTGCTCTTTCTGATAGAAGATCACATTCGGTGCGATCTGACGTACGTTTATTTATTGGTACAAGCTTATATTAATCTAATTAATTATAATAGTATTTATGTAGAATGGAATTATATATTTTTTTCAAATACTTGTAACCTGCACTTAGAATAAAGGGATGTCAACAATTATCATATTTCCTCCAAAAGGAGACATTTCAGCCGTATAACATTTGTTGGTTATAGAAATAATGATTAAATAAAACAAATGTCAATCACATCCGTTCCACTCTATGCACGGTATCAGGTATGTAATTGACTTGTAAGTCAATGTGAACAGGTGAGTACGGCGAAATCGTTCAATTAAAAAGCCCCGCCCTTTAGGGACCATGAATGGCAACAGCGAGGGCTGAAGACTGACTAATTAATTAAAAATGAACGAAGTCCTATTTAGCTTTGCAACATTTTTCTGACAAGGCCAATTAATTACAAAATAGACGAATTTCTAATTAAGGCAATAAAAATAATTAGAGATTCCTTGCAACTTATTACTTAACGTCTTTATAACTTAACCGCCCGAGATGAATAATAATAATAATAATAATTTTATGTAATATACAAAGTGGCTTCTTTGTATATTACTTACATTGAGTCTTAAAGCTTTCTGAGACGATGCTAATAGCATTAAAAAGCCTCTGTGTCCTATTTACGATAGCTGGATATTGTTGAAGACTGATTCCCAACACTTAATAACAATTTTGGGGACTCAGGGTACTCGCTATATACAATGAAATTCGTCAATCATGTCAGCAATTGAATATGAAGTTAATAACTTATGACGAATAACAAAAACATTAACAAAACATAAAAAAATAACAAGCAGATTTCTCTACCAACCTCTCTCTCTTGGGTGTTGATCAGAAGATTCTCGAATGGGCGAGCTATATACATAGGTATACATTAAACTCTGTAATCATTGTATCTTGATGACTGCCTCGTTGGTTGGGCGGTTGCTAGCGCGACTGCCGATCGGGAGGTCCTGGGTTCAAACCCCGGGTTGGGTACTGC
>DWDX01000884.1:0-22033 GCA_018245675.1 Agara michaeli | reverse complement strand
CGTAAAAGGCAAAATATGGCTTGAACTAATAAACCTGTAACATTTTTATATGTACCCATATTTGTGCAAATAAACGTGTTTGTCTTTGCCTTTGTCTTTGGGTGTGTATTCAGAAAAATGTATGTATGTTTCTGTCTAATTTAGTATCAGATGGTCGGTTTATATATTAGATTATATTTAGTTTTCTTGACATCTAGATTCGTTTGAGCAATTTGGAAAGCTGTTGAGCAAAACGTTTAAATTTTTTGTAAGCTCAGCTTAAATGGGTTTTCTCTTCGTATGATATTCTTTAGAATCACCTCATACGGAATATATTTCTTTGTGCATTACCCAGAAGCGAGGGATTACGATGTAAAATGCAGGTAGTTTAGAATAATTCATTCATAAGAATATTTTAAAGTTTAGCGATGCATGTATTTCTTAAACCGAGAATACTTGACGGCAATAGAACATATTTTAGAATTAAATACACTGCACATGAGTGTTTGGTAGGAATCAGAGCCACCCACGATGGTTTTAGCCGTAAATGCAGGCAAAAATCGAAATTGTTCCTATTACATGTATAATCCTTATAAACGTTCAATGAAATGGCATTGGTAGTCAAAAATACATACATTACTTATTAAATTAACACATAAGCACAATAAATGTTTTCTATTATTAGTAGATACCCGCTACATACTGGAATCAGATAGTAAAACTTTATTTAAGGCTACAATTATTACAGTGCTACAAACGCGAAGTTTATTTGATTGGTAATGCACACCGAAACACTATCAGGCGAGATAGTGGACAAATTCTAGGCTATCACAAAAAAAAAACATGTGTTTTGAATAGCTATGCAAATCTATTAAAATCTTTCCGGATGTCAATCACGGGTGCCTCATTAACTGTAAGTACATGTATAAAAGTCTATCTACACTACAATTTAGAACAGAATACGGCTCATAAAAAATGTCAACTGAATTAATTCCAAGACGGGATTATTATTAACTAGCTTTTGTCCGACTTCGTCCCGCCCCCGCCCCCGCAATTCCCTTTGGAGGTAGAATTTCGTAAAATGTGTGTTTAGTTCGCCTCGACGTATCACTACATATATTATTGTACATCGTTTATTATATACATATAAACCTTCTTCTTGAATCACTATATCTATTTAAAAAAACAACCGAATCAAAATCCGTTGTACAGTTTTAAAGATCCAAGCATACATAGGGACAGACAGCGGAAAGCGACTTGATACTATGTAGTGATGTTACGTAAACGAAGATTATTATATCAATTGCTAAACATTACGCGGGTGACAGGCGATCTGAAATAATTAAGGTAGGTACGAGCACGCGGTCCACTTGTCGATGCATGAGCTGAATCCAAATGAACCATCGACCAGCCGGTCCTTTGAAAGTCGCTACGATGCAAATTCACTTGATTGTAACGTACTTTATCTAACGTAGGTAACCCGCGGAGCTGTCAATCTGGAATTAAAGGTGGTACCATGTCCATATAATGATTTAAAAAAAAACATTTTTCAAATTTCGAACGTGGTTAACGGGCAGCGTTATACAATATTTTTTTGGGAGTATGTAGTACATAAAATTATTTGTAGCGAATATGGTTGAATTCTGTCCACGGTATCCCCCATACACTTCAATGGAAATTTGCAACACAATTTCAACATTTCCGTACGTAGCCTGCAACAACATTTTCCTTATTTCATTGTCTTTATCGCGATCGTCAATAAAGATAAGGGCGTCGTATTTAGAAAAGCGTGTTCAATGTGCGATAATTATAGCCGTTTAATTGAAATATAAATGGCCGACTCCATTAATTAAGTAATCAGCAACGTAGCTCGATCGGCGCGCCGATACGCAGCATATATCACGTTACCTCCAACAACTTCGAGTTACGGTGGTAAGGTTTTGAATAATGAGCCAACTCGAGATATACTCGTTACTGTGACGACAGATGTCACTTTGGTGACTCGGACAAATGATAGTGGACCGAAAGTTCCTTGTATGCGGATAATCGTCGAACGCGAGTTGAACGGGTATGTACAACCGCAAGCGGTTTCCGTATCTATTCCCAATGACATAGAACTCACAATCCCGCGCAACGGCCGGGATGATATGCGATTTATTGTGAAACGCAGAATTTTATATCAATAGTCCGATATGATTTATTCAAATTGAGTTATTGTGGTCGTCTGTATTCTAGCCAGCGCACGGTTACGCGAGGTTATCGTGTGTAATGCATCGCGAACCGATGTACCTATATATATAAAATGATACAAGGTATTTAAACATCAACCTTTTCATTATAAACGGAGACTCGCGTTTAAGAGACGGATAAAAGAGTCTGAAAAAAGTATACACTTAAATGTACGTCTTAATCATCATTATCTTTGTCATAAACGCGGTGATTTTTATTATACGTAGGTACTATTAACAGTAGGGCGTTAACGAGAAACGGTTAACTAAATTAGTTTGTCATTATTAAATAGATTGAGATTAATGAACGGCCCGAGTACAGTACTTACACGATTTTACGATTGTTCCTGGTAGTATAGTTTATTGTACATTAAATTATCGTATTTTTATCGTAATTATCGTAATTTTTATCGTATGCTTTTAATAAAACATACACTTCATAATATACGATATATTAGATTGAGCTTACGCCAAAACTTGCATGATAATATATGAACAGTTTTCATTACTGCGTAAAATAATACTGTCTTAAATATAAGCCGAAATTTAAATTGGGGAAATTATAAAAATAAACTATGTAATATAGTATATATAAATCATAATAATTGTGGATCTAAAAAAATTAATAAACGGACACATTATGATGCTTTTCATTAAAAAATATGTAGAATATCATTATTTACACGAATATTAGTATACATTTCTATATAAATCAGCTTTCGATCATCTCATCGATCGATAAACGAATTTAAACGGGAATACACATTATTGGCTAGTGTTGTTCATATAAGTAAGGTCATTACTTAAGTGGCAAGATAACCGTAAAATCAAGTACCATAAGTACATTTTATATCCAACTTTCAAGCGGCAAAAAGTATTAATAAAACAGGTGTCGTTATGAATTACGACGTGCAAAAAACATTAAACTCCGTTACATTGCAGTGATTCTACATTTCTTGCAACGTTGACACTAATAAATTATTAGACCCCGTGTGTGATGAGTTGATATAATCGTCCAAGATTGTTATCACGAAAGTAAATCTGATATGAGTGCTGTGTTCTGACAATTTCACAAGTGGCTCGCAAGTGACACGCGAAGATGGAACCAGTAGCAGCAATTTCGTGTTTATTGTTATGTCTTCAGAGAAAGGCCCGGTCACCGTTTCAGGATGTATTCCTGTATTCAATTTAAATTGTAAATAACCTTGTGCATTGTTCACAGAAATTGAAAATCCGAGTGAAATTAGCTTGTTCGTTATATTCTACAACTCTCTTGTTGTTTTCCAGCGTGACAGCGCTAAAATAATTGAATGTAAAACACGCTTAAACAAGATTAGACTTTTTAAACAGTATTGAAGTTTTATGATGAATTAAAAAAGAGGTAAATTTAAAAAAGTTATAAATCTATAACCCAACAGACAAGATATATTTCATATTTTAACATTTTAAAGCGATTTAGTTAGAATACTTACAGATTTCGTAATGATTAACTTTTTTAGCGGTTAAAACAACAATTTGAACAGTTTCTATTGTCGGCCGTACAAGTAAGTATTATAATTCCATTTGAGACTCGCAACAATATTAACAGTTGTGGAGAAATTTATTAGAGAAAGTTATAGTACCGACCCGGTAGTTATAGACCTCACAGCTGGCTTGTAAACTGCGCTGTGATATAAACCGTATCATGAGGAAATGCTGGACAAAGAGTACAATCATTACTGAATTGCCAATACAAAGTTGTCAGTGCTGGGGGGTCGTTGCAAAATATTACATAGTGCAAGACAATACGACTCCGAACCGGTGAACGGTGGTGTAGCAGTACTTTCGACAGACGGGCGACGTCAAGTTGACATTCCTAGCCGATTGAAAGGTCGCAAACTGGTCCGGTTACTGACTCTCTGTACCGCTGGCGAGTGAGCGACGAACGTTTACCTCGCTGAAGCAACTATAATGAAATGTGTGCTCCATAGAAACGTAAATTAAACGAACGAAATTGATATCTAAGTAGATTTAGAACTGTAGAATAGCAAATTTGTCAATGATGCTAAGATGAGTTTAGATTTTGTTTGGTTTCAGATATCTGTTGGGTACATTTACTAGTCGTATTAAATGCTTTTTTAACATTTTCTTTAATCTATAGATTATACATGTGTAGATTTAGGTAGATCCAGTTGAGAGTTGGTATTTTTTTAATGCTCTCCAAGGTATGTAAAGTCTGCCAAAGCGCCACTGTTCAGTGTTGTAGAGTATAGGTTTAAATATGCTTATTATGAGAGGAGCCGTTTGTTTAACAGTGGAATAATAAAAAGAGCTGAAAAAGAAGACAAAATCATATTTGTTTTCAAATAGCTCGATCGCTATCGAATTATCGAACCAGAACGACTGTGGCTTTAAATCTTTCTCCGAGAGGAGACCTGTGTTGGTCAAAAGAAGTCAAAAAAGAAAACATGTCCATGTCCATTCGAGTAGCTGCTCGGTTGCGTTGCAGCAAGTGCTTCGCCGTCATTACGCTAGATGGCGTGGTGGGCACAGATTACGAGCGGCGACCATCTGCCAACTGATTGCTGGCTATTACCCCAGCACGCGTCCCGTTTCCGCTCAACCCGCAATTTCCCGCGCGATTGGTAGGAGTAGCGTGAAATGGTCCAGCCTTAATGCATCGCTTCTATTAATGTTGTCCATGGAGTCTTCATTGACTTCCTTTGATCGTAACGCTCTTTTAATCCTCCGCTACATCGACATGTGTTCACAAGTAGTCGCTCTATACTGGACAACCGTCAACTACAAACTCAGTTTGACACACATTTCTCAGAAATTCTGGGGCGAAAATTTAAAAGCGTTCCTATTTTATCAACTCTACCGCATAATAGCAATATTTGCATCTTCGTAGTTTGCTGGATGTCGATGTGTTTCAACTGGATACGTAATTTGGGATCCGATGTAGTCTTAGATAAATTTTTATTAAGTATACCATCACGCCAGGATCTTAACGGCGAAGGCAGAAAGCACTGAGTACTAATCTCTATCCTTAGATAGGTACCTGACGCGGTTTGGAGATATCAATTACTGATTTCATTGGTTTTAGTATCTAAATCTTTTATTTATTTGAACATAACTACAACGGCCTAAGTATATAAGGATGTGTGCCCGGTGCATGGCAATAGTCTCATCACCTATTCCATTGTGGGACTCAAACGCAACTGGTGAAATATGGGGGTGTACTACACTCCTCCGCCTACCCCTTAGGGGATTACAGGCATGATGTTACGTTATATAATTAGAGCGGCCTAAACCAAAACCGAATCAAACACTAAAACCAAATCGACAAATATCTTCTATATATACCATACTTACTATGATAGATGTCTAAATTTAATCACGTAGGAATTGATAACACAGTCTCGAAAGGAATTTACTTTGGATTGCATCTCCAAGGACTACCTACGTGATCGGCAAGGGTCTGATCCGATCCGCTTAGGAGATTGCAGGCACTAAAAGATTACAGCCTCTAGAGGCACTATAGTATTATATGTATCTGTGCAATCGGATTCCGCAGAAATCGTTTTAATACACCACTACGCTACGTGTCCCCTCGCCAGTCAATGTGTGGGACAGCGCTGTCTCGAACTGCTCGACAGGTCTCAGATTGTGAGAACCCTGCTTCGCTAGATTGATTCGTTTCTAGGTCTATAACTACATTTGGAAATCAAAATTGGCAGAACGTCACGTTCAAATGCCTCGCGGTGAACGAGTCATTTGTTGATAGAATTGTCGGATGCAGGTTTCAGCTATATTATCAGCAGTAGCTTTACCTATTTTAATTTGAATTCGATTAAAATCTTTATATAATTCATGCTCACCTTACATAAATCTTTTACTTTGTCATTAAATGAAATCGGAAATACATAGGTAATGGGGTAAAGCATCCGTTTCATTTGACGATCACAATAAAAGTGTAATACATGTACTTTTATCGTGTTTAATGTCACCGCTGTATCGCGATGTTTTTCAACTTAAAAGCGAACGTGAATATGTTGCGTTGCGTTGCGTTGAATCACAACCCGGTACAAATTGGGATAGATTGAGACAGTTGTAAAATGTAACATTACGCCTGTAATCCCCTAATTGGTAGGCAGAGGAGTGTAGTACAGCCCCACATCGGCAGTCGCGCTAGCAACCGCCCGACCAACGAGGCAGTCGTAATTATTACTAAAGTCGTTTTGCTACGAATAGTCTCAATTCCGATCGCAGCGTCGCCGGCCGGGGGGACGCCGTTACATCGCATGCGCTATCGAGCCACTCGTTACAAACGAGGCCCGTTCCCGATAACATCGGCGGGCCCGCTCCCGGGTCCTATCAGCCCATCTCGACATCTCAATTTAAATACCCGCTGCACTCGATCGGACTAAATTAAATGCTTGCCTGTTAAATTAGATGCCTCCCCTTTAGGCAATAAATTGGCGGGTTTCGCTCGCCGCTTGCTTGCGATAGTTTCATTGCATGGGAAAGGCAGATGAGAGCTTAATTAAATTATATGCAGAAGTGTTTTTTTTTTTGCAATAATCGCGTACATTACGTACATTGTATAAGAGAGCTCAATGTTATGAGTTTCTATTAATTTACAAAGATAATTATTTCGATATTGATGGTTTGCTGGTATTGATTGAATACAGTTATGTAGAAAAAAAATACATTATATCTCATTCAAAATATTAGTGAATACACTTATTTGCTTCTTAGTCAACAAAATTTTGCTGTTGCAGAAAAATTCTATGCGTAATTCACTTTTACATGTGTCTGTACGTTCTCCTCTGAAATATATGTATGAAGCAACGATCTAAAGCTCTCGGCAATTTCGCTTTACGGTATACGATTGAATCGATTATATTCATTCTAGCAGCATTGATATATCTTAATCGCGTACACGTATGTTGTACAGCTTCCTATCTGAACCGTATAATTAATACTAACAAATAAACTGGACTTAGACGTAGCCGTAACCCAGCGCTGCGTCTATACGAGAATATAGCTTCAGTTCCGCGATCGTCGGCCGCTCGTAAAATGTAACGACGATCGGACCATTTATAAATTACGAATCCAATATATTATTTTACGAAACGTTGAAGCTTAGTATTGTGTATGACATACGATGATCCGACGGGGCAGTCGAGTGTATTGCAAAAATCGAGTGTTTTGTTTTTTTATTTTACTGTCTCCATTGTAACTATTGTAATGGTCGACGCGCAAGGATTAATATTAAAAAAATGTAAAGATTTTGCATTAATTTTTCTGGAACATTCTTCTAGATTTTTTAATCATTTCCAAATTATTGTCTAAATATTTTTTATGCGGATTGCATATTAGATCTAATTAACTAGTTTAATAGTACCAGCATTGATATATCATTAAGCCAAGTGAGCCTTATTGTAATATGTGTAAAAAGTAAAAAAACACATTGTGAATAGTTTTAGTGTTTGAGGTGTAAACATTATTTAAATTTCGTATAGAAACTGCTGTAGTCATCGTTTGTGTATTTTTCACAGCAAGTAAAGTGATATCAAAAATGAGATTCTACAAGAACTGTCAATGTTTACATTTAAATCCGATAAAAGCTTAACGATTGAGTCACAGTCTTACCTTATTAAAAGTAGTATCCGATTAAAGTCAAGAGGTAGTTGGCGACTCTATTGCTTCATCGGTCTACCTTACTGGTGGTCCCCCATTAGCGGTGCCGCTTATCCACCTCACATCAGACGTACACTGAGTTCTAGGATTGCATGTTACTGAATGTCTTTAGCGAACGAACAACATGGATTAATTACTTTTGAATATATGTATATTTCTTGGATTTTTCCAATATTTGTTATATATTCCAACAGACAATATTGTTTACTTTCTGACTGACGTAATAGTTGAGATGGTACGCCCTAGATTTCGCCACGTAAGCTAGATTTAAATATGGAATCGAGTTTATATTTGAAAAAAAAAAAACAAGAGACGATCACGAAACTCGGAACTACAAGATGGATTCTTGTGTTTTCATGGAGTAACAAAAACAGGATTAAGATTGCACTGTTCCAGCTGAGGTGTTTGATTTTATCACATGTCAACATTTGATAGTCCGTTGTAACTCGGTAGCATGTTTTTCGACTTCAGTCTTTTATGTCAGCGGCCAGGCTTTTCACAGACAAATAATCGATAGTTGTAAGTAATCGGTGTTGATATTTGATTAATCGAGTCCAGTGCACCGCAATAGTGTTCTCACGTTACTTATGAAACAAATCATCTAACGTCCTGATTGATCGCGGGAGCAAATACGGGGGGATTATAATACTGGCATACAATTACGCAGTTAGCTTAAGGTCGGCGCTGTCAACTTGTGACTGGCACCAGTGGCGAAGACAAGACGGATTGCGTTTTGTATTATCAAAAACAATCGATAGCTGAGAGCGATTGTACTCTACTTGTCGGCTATTTGCATACCCGTTATTACCAAACGCAGGTGTTTTCGAGCTTACATTACCCTAAATCATCGCTTCTCAACCTGGGGGTCGCGTTAGTACAAAAGGGGGTCGCAATCTTTTCAGAAATTACACCCGTGTACACTAGATTCGTTTATTAAAGGAATTATTTAATATATATATAAAAAAATTTAATACAGCGTTACAAAATTAAATCACCATGTAATAACTACACAAAGAAATCTAATTGTAACCGAATTAAAGTAAGATTGTAATGTTATAGCGCTGGCTGTTACATAACTTTGGGATTTCTCGTGGATCGCGACATGAAAAGGTTGAGAAGCGATGCTCTAAATGATCCACTTTGCATCGATTTCGAAAACACGATAGTACACACTATAATGTGATCGCGCGACTGTCAATGCGACCGGTTGAATAATCCCCGCGGGAAAGTCGGTTCATTTAGCGAGTGAGATATTGCGTATGGACAATTCGCAATTAACAAACCGAATGAGTGCTCAGCCACCGTCGGGGTCGACGTTATCGGCCAGATAGCGGCCGTTCCGACAGGGCGAAGGAGGGCAAATGTTCATGTACACCCGCTCTCCTAGTCTATCGATGCGCCATTATCTTCGGCCGGTAATTAAATAGTTGCAGTGAAACTTAATTGAAAACCGTACAGCGGCAAACGGAATAGATGCAAATAAAGTGACATTTGGAATTTAAAGCGTTTGTTAGGAATGGGTTAAATCTAACAAAAGCTATACAAGTAATAGCATTGCCTATATAATATTGTGTATTAAGGACAGTGTATAAACATATGTATGATACTCAACGAAGTTAAGAAGCAATTTTGTACTAGATTAGCTTTTGCCCGCGACTTCGTCCCGCCCCCGTCGCCGCAGTTCTCTTTGGAGGTAGAAATTCGTAAAAATACAAAATAAAATATAGCCTATGTTACTCGTGGATAATGTAGCATTCGCATGGTGAAAGAATTTTTAAAATCGGTCCAGTAGTTTTCGAGCCTATTCATTACAAACAAACATACAAACAAAGTTTTCCTCTTTATAATGTTAGTGTAGATAGAACGTATCATACGCTCGACTGCTAAGTTCATCAAAAAGTAGAAGAATTATCTAAGGAAAACGTAATTATTGGAATCCAATATTGTGATCCAAACTGAAATATACTATACTGAAAAACTCAAGACTTTGAGATTATGATGTATTAGTATAATAAGCAAGAAAAGTAAAAAGCGGTCTCGCTTTTCGACCTAATTCAATGCAATGATCGCAATAAATCCATAACATCATTAAGAGAGGCGGAGGCGCGAGTGCCGAGTGGAAATTATCCGTAACGAACCAGAAATGAGACTTGAAATTTATTGGCGTCTTTACATTTTTATATCAACGCATTATCGTTGCATGTTTATAAACGGTAATGGTTTTATAAACGAAATTTACTACGACCGAAGCCGACGGTGATGGTTTTGGACATAACTCATGTGACAACACACGGTGACCGTCGTCATAGAATCGACAAAATAGTTACTGAATTAAAGATAAACTGTGTAGATGCGCGAAGAGACTTTTTTATTTCTTCAGACGCCTAAAAATTACTGGGATCGACTGTTTGGATTATTTGCGTTGAGGGTGGCGGATTCGATGTAATATGGTGACTGGATAGCTGATAAACTACACACAATATATACTTATAATGCTTACATAAATATGTCTACCACACCAAGACACAGAACAAACAAATGTGCCCGTCACACAAATGTTGCTTAGAGTTGGGAATCGAACTCACGAGCTCCGGTCTAGCGGTCAGCGTCTCCAACCGCTGAACCATTTTGCCAATCACAGTAAGTATATAAGCATGTGTTTAGTTGTTTATGTTATGTAGTTGTCGACTGCCTCGCTGGTCGGGCGGTTGCTAGCGCGACCGCCGATCGGGTGGTCCTGGGTTTAAATCCCGTGTTGGGTACTGTTGGATTTTTCTAACTTAGAATTTCTAGTAGTGACTCAGAGTCTGGATGTGTGCCCGGTGCATGGCAATAGGCCCACCACCTATTCCATTATGGGACTTAAACGTAACTGGTGAATTGTGGGGGTATACTACACTCCTTTGCCTACCTCTTAAGGGGATTACAGGCGTGATGTTACGTTTTAGTAGTTTATATATGTAGTTTGTTACTTGTCTGGTTATTACAGCGCAGTCTCTGTCTAGATGGGATTAGATTACTGTAACTTGTCCTACAATATTATTATTATTGATAATACTTTATGATATTCTGTTATCACGCAATGTCTACGTGAATACTGCTCTTTATTCTACTGGTTTGTCCACCACCGGTCAGCACCAGAATGTGAGTCATACTCGTCAATTTCAATAACAAATATTATACGTTCGGATATCGAGAGATGTAGCACGTTACGTATACAGACCAAATATAGGTACAATGAACATTATATATTTATTCGCGGCAATATATTTCCATAACAAGATTTTAATATGTTTCTATTGTACGACCAGATATAATGGGAGGCTGATATAAAAGAAATACCAAGACATACACCATTTATAACCACTATTGATTCGCAAAAACTAGATATGTCAGAGCACAATAAGGATGATATATTATATTAACAACCAACCGGAAGTTAATACGAAACACACGGTCAGTTTATACTCTAGCTGGCTTTCGACGCAGACAACCGGCGCGATATATGTAAGTGTGCATGGACGCAGTTGCTCTGAGTCAATTTAGAGCATTTACTGTTAATGATCATTAATATTACCGCTTAGTCGGATTGTATATAAACGCACAGGTCCATAGTAAAATTTGTGCCGATCTAATGATTATGAAAGCAAGCTTCATCAGGCTAATGAATCGCTCATCATACAGTTACAACTATGTTAGGTGTAACGTCAAAATAAATATATAGCATGTGAAAGTTATGTCCGACCAAAATATCGAGATAAATTAATGTAATTATATAAGCAAAATGCGGCAATGACTAGCTGTAAGGATTCCGATATTTTTAGTTTATATTTCAAAATAAATTTAAATGAACGTATTTGCAAATAAAAATTGTTATGATTTTAAGATTATTTTTACAAATTTAAAGTATCAACCGATATTTTGAGGCAGTTATTGATTTAAGTGCAAGTGGCACCTTTTTTTTTTGAGTGGCTTTATTTAAGAAAGATATACGTGTATGAAAATATATTATTTCTATAAAATATTTTCAAATTTATCAGTAGTCAACGCAATTGAAAAATATATACTCGTATATATATTGCGCCTGTAGAGTAGAGAATGTAGAGTATGGCAGACCGGGAGAAAAATACACTCAGTACTCTTAGAAAACAAGAGAAAAAAAGATTTGCCACGTTTCTGTGTAGCTAAACCCCGTTACGAGCGCGCGCGTATCGCGTGTCAAAATCAACCCACTGTCATCTGCTTACAATTTCAGTTTAGGAATCAGACGTATAACAATATTTGTAGGTCGTTGCAATCTCCAATAAAGAAGCGAACCGTGCGACGGATTGTCAATTACATAAAAAGTGAAAACGCGTTATAAATTGTAATACGTATTAAAAGCATCGTAAAACATTTCTCACGTGTGTCTAACGCTCAAAGTGCTGCCGAATTATCGCCGGTCCGTTTGATTCTGAACGTAATAAATTAGCTCTATTTACAACTCACGACTACAGTGTTAAAACGAAAGCGACCGTGCTTCTTTTTGAGTAGCCCACGATGGGTACGTACACACTGGTGCCTCGGCAATTGAAGACGAGTAACGCCTATATGGTTTGATGTGTCCGCTTTGTTTGAGAACTTCTTTAGGGGAAAATCAAAGTGTAACTTACTTATTTATATATTTATTGGATGACCAACATAAGTAGCAGTCTTTACAAACAATAAGTTAATTAAGCTCGGTTGGTGCGAAAAATATAAAAAAATATATCGTATAAATCTTTTAACACGTAGTTTATCCGGAACTAATTTTATTTCGTCGTCGTTATTATAAGAGGTTACTTACGTGTCATTTTATATCTTTCTCTTGTGTTGTTAACGTTGAAAGCATTGAAATATATTCTAGATAAATAGATAGATAGATAGAATATATTCTAATAATTCAAAAATAATATAATATCAAAATCAGTTACTATAATTTTTTAAATTTATTTAAATGTGTAGAAAACATTTGTTGGTAATTAGTATTGATGGAATTTGGGCTGTGTTGTGCCATTAGTTCCATTACGAACCGTTACAGAATATTTATTCAATTCCTTAATTAATTTTTTTATCGTTAAATCTAAAACACAAAGCGCGGACTCAAAGTGCAACTCTAATGGCATTCTCTGTTAATTAATCCATCGCGAGGGAACACTTAAGCAAAAGGAGATCACTTTCCTAGAGAACTGTGTAGCTTATCACTTGTTTTGAGTTCGGAGTGTGGATGTATAATATGTATTACTATATATCAAGAACCAATATGAAACGTACTATGTTTAAGGAAGCGTATCGCCAACTTTTTTTGAACATCAAAAGGTGTCTACCCATACTTGGTAAAGGGATTTCGGATGAAAAACATACGGTCACGGTCGAGCTTGGCTATTCTTTACGTAATACAACAACCCTGAACCACTAATCACCCTGAAGGTTGCCGGTTCAGGGTCTGAATGAAAAACGCGCAAAACAATCGCGCATCAACGACGCCTTGAGTGCAAACAAGAAGTGTTATGCACCAGGTATTATCCAACAAAAGATTATTCAATTGCTGAAGATGAATTTATTCGAGGAAAAATCAACAAATAAACCGTACAAATGTAAACTTTGCCTTACAATAGCCGGCGGTAAAGGAGCGTTGTAAGCACGTCTCGTAATACATATAATGCGTTATCAAATTAAATTCGTCGGTAAATTAAAACTATAATCATGTCATTTCATCTAAAAAGCGATTGTCGCTTTCCATTTATACGTAATAAATCGTACAAAATGAGCGTAATATGTTATTATGTTTAAATAATATTTTGCCGAATAAAAACAATTTTGTGGAACATAAAAAAACACGGTGTGTTTGATCAGTATCGTGTATACGAAAGTTATGCAAATTTATTTGATATGAACATTAATAATATTCATACGATGTGTGATTTAAGAACCCGAGGATGAGTAGGTATACTACAGTCCGAGTTTTTTTACGCGACGCTGTGGTTTTTATTTGAAAAGATTGAAATTGCAAATAAATTAATATCACCTTTAACATCACGTGTCCATGACTCTATACAGCGGTGAACAACTTTATATTAATTAGTTTTCGAGATATTCTCGCAATGGTATGTAATAAAAATAGTGGCAAATAGAGCTATTTCTTTTTGTGTTTAAATAGCGACTTCTATATTATATTCAATAATGTAACGACGTAGACCAGTGTGGGATAAAATTAAAATATACTATATCTTTATTGTATCTGAAAAAAAAAATGTTATCATCGGCCTGGTCGTTACATTAACGTTTTTCCTAATGTGGCTTTCATGTCTGTCGACATTAGACCATTGCTGGACATAGGCCTCTCCTAATTAGTTGCTCACTTATTTTTATTAATTTTACCTTCTTTTTGCGTAGTAAGCTTTATTGCTGAGGTTCATTTTTCGTTAATCATAATGCTATTACCTGCCCTTGGCGTAATTTGATCAGCCCATTTAAACGGAGTAAGCTATTGCGGACGTTTCGCTCAGTATTTCAATTATAATTTAGAGTAACTTTAGTAAGTACAGTTAAGAGGTACAGATGTATCTTTAGACAATAAAAGCAAAATCGAAATAGTGAAATTGTGTTGAGACCAATCACTTTGCGCAACGAATGGCTTTAATGGCTACACGCTTGCAGATGACCCGTGACCATTTTCGATTTCATGACTAAAATCATAACAATGTGTCCGAGTGGTCACGATAGAACGGTCATTATAGTAATTACATCTTCACCGAAGCCATTACAACTCTGCACTCGAATAGTTCGATTTGGGACGAACGCCAAAAGTAACAAGGCATGGAATTGCGTGAAATTAAATTTGTAACGATGAGAACGTATGTTGGGCCACTAACAATAGCTGAGCTTTTGAGCTTTTGCTATGTGAGTCGTGTATGGCTTCGGGTGGTGATGTGGGTGTATGTACATTGTTTGTTTTGAGGTGATATTTAAAGAGCACGCGGATGTTTTTGTAATGCGATCTTAAATTATAGTGGAGGTTAAGTATGTGCGGCATTTAAATTGGAGCCGGTCGTGTCTTGGACGGGCTTTTGCTCTGAATTTCTTTTAATAGCCGGTCAGACAAGAAACAATTTTGCTCCAAATGATTGCAACTTTCCTTGTTATGCAAATTGTTTCGCAATTTGCCCCTTTTTAATTTCGTGGTAGTCGTAAGTTAAATACATACCTATATGTATGCTATTCAGTGCTCATATATAATGTTGGTTTATTTATATGTACATATATCTATATATGCTTTCTGCCTACCCCGTTAGGGACCTGGCGTGACGGTATGTATGTATGTATCTACACAATATAACCACGTTGTGCGTAGGTACAATAAAATATTTTCCAGTATTATTTTTGGGTTAATAATACAGGGATTAATCACTGTAAAATGTTACTTAAATCTGTTACATTTAGTTTTGTTTTGTTTTATGTTTAGTTTAGTTTAGTCTGAAGTATAACTTTTCTTTTAAGTATTGTAGTCTACTACTTTCTAAGCTTACAGGTAATACAATGTATGAATTTAATTCTTGAAACCGGATGTTAATACGTTATATATTTCAAACAGCGTGCTTTGTTCTGATACAAAATGAGATACAATACGATTTAGATACAATACATAAATATGATAATATACACTATAAATTTCAAGCTGCACGCTTGTGTAATAGCTAATAAGATACAAGTCGTACAAATATTTCAGACGTGCACTACGAATAATCAATGTCAACTTGATACACAATACGCTTATATGGGCCACGGCTACAAAATAACAAATAATAATGAAGAAAATTCCACACACAGCTATATGATTCCTAATTAGACAACTAAATGCATGTGTTATATGTAGGAACCGGAGTGCTGACAACCATAAGTTACATACATCACTAAAAAGTATAAAACAAAGACGCTTTCTCTGTCCCTATGTCCCTAAGTATGCTTAAATCTTTAAAACTACGCAACGGATTTTGATGCGGTTTTTTTAAATAGATAAAGTGATTAAAGAGGAAGGTTTATATGTATAATAAAATTTGTATAATAATATATGCGCGGGACGAAGTCGCGGGCAGAAGCTAGTATTTTATATAGTTTTAAACCGACACCGATTTGGTTTGTCGTGAGTAAGCATATATATTTGACGTGTTTACGATTCCTTAGAATGCCTTAAGTTCTTTGCAAATCACACAAGCCAGATACGGGCAGAGAGGCTATGTAGTATGAAGTGCTAATTGCTAAGACATCTAGAACCTTGAATACACCTGAATTAGCCGAGGTTACGGAGGACTACCATATTTCGTGAAAAAGTTGATTTTTAAATGCTGACTGGCTGCTCGGTAGTATAATAATGACAGGTATTTTCATCGTAAATTATGTCAAAAAATTTAAATCGACAAACATTAGACTTTGTATGTTTAATGTATGTATGTATAAAACTTTTTTCAATAACTACAAATCTAAATAAATAAAACAACTTAAAATTGATAACACACACAACTCTTTATAAGACTTATTATTCCGTAAGGAAATATATAGGCAAGTAGAGTATGTGAACTGCGTTTCGGTTGTAATTATTGAGTAAGCACCAAATAACCATATTTGGTGGTTGACATAAACAGAAATGGTGCAGCAGTAAACAACGCGTACAGTGACCACGATAGGATTGTGCGTGAGGCATTTTAATATCAATGCGTACGTTAATGTATGCCACATTACAACGGTTTACAACGGTGCCTCGCATACTCGCACATCAAGATTAATCCAACCTTGATAGACGTATTGCAGTTGAAATTGAGCCGAATTTATCAGCGTCACGGTTACATCAGCGCACTGCACCGCGGACGTGTTGATCTGGTATCTTGTATAATTTATATGCTAAATATCGAGTGTGTATGGTGGATAATTTATATAAATCACGGCATGTCGCAACTGGCTGGATCACGATCGCACGAGCATCCGACGGTTGCGTCGCGCGGTGACAATGCGCAATTAGGATTAAGTGTACGCTGCCACAGTACAGAAATATGCCTACGTGATCCTGCAACGGACGAAGCCATGCCTTTTGGTCGTGGTCAGAGATCTTGATTGAAAAACGGGAGGGTGTCGGTTCGATTCTCATCCAGGACAAATATTTGTGTCATGAACGCATTTGTTTGTTCTGTGTCTGATTTTATTAAAAATATCTATAAAAGTATTATATTGTATGTACGTAGTTGCCTAATTTGGAATCAGACAGCCGTGCAATTAAAAAAAGAAAAAGAATTAAGGCCAAAGATAACTGTCACAGATAATAAATTTTGCTTCTTCTACATTAACTACTCTGGTCATACATAAACATCAGTGTCCTATTATGGATCATAGAACGGTATCAAAAGGGTAATCGTATTAATATTATATCCGAAATCGTAGCTAGATTGATGCTATTATGTTAAGATCATTATTGATTTTTAATATTCATCTTTTCGGGGGCACTCTTGGCGGATAGATTGTGGTCATGACTTTAACCTTGTATCATGCTGCATACCTCATCGCCAATTTTCTCTTGAACCTTATTATATATATATCGTGTTCTAATAACAGGGATTTGGTCTATGTACAGATCTGTATTCGTATAAAGGAAATAATCTGCTGGTGTACGAAATTCAGAGTAGAAAATTAAACAGGATTTCAATAAAAGCGTTGTCGTACTGGTAGATTTCTGTACTGTGACACCATCATCCAGAAAGTTTGTTCTACTAGTAGTATATTCATTCGCTACTCCGAGTACCTTGCCTACATACCCTAAGACTTTAATTTAACAACTTTATAGTAAATACTTCAATTTGCCACCTCAAAAATGTCATTCAAGACAGGTACAAATTTAACTTACATTAGTATCTACAATGAAAGTTAAACCTTTTTTTGACTACAGCTTCAACAAAGTATGTAGACTGTGTAGTATAAAATATGTTTGTCTAAGCTGGAAGTCGAACCCACGATTCTGTTTAGCAGTCAACGTTTCCAACCACTCGACTCGGCCAGTCAGTCTACTGGGATATTTGTATGAGATATTTGTATGTATATACTTGCCTAGTCAAGACATCAGTTTTGGCCGGGCTCATGTTCGTTATCTTGATGGTATTGAGAAATAAGTTACGGGCTCCAGTGTCTCCAAAGCGATTAGCTGACCTGTTTGGCACGTTGCTCGTTGGTCACCGTACCGGTCTGCTGTGCACGGAGCAATCAATTTACCTGCCTGTTCTACGTCTGAGCTTGTGTGAAACGTTATTGTTGTTATACCATCACGCGGTGTCGCTAACGGGGTAGATAGAAAGCACACCAAAATCTTTGTATCGTTAAAGATTGGATGTGCTTCTTTTACTTGCTTCACTATCTATGCATTCGATTCGTTCGGTGGTAGAAATTAGATCGGCATTGAGTATACGTTTATTGAACTATTGATTGGAGTTTCGATATAGTAAAAATTAGTTGTCGAAAAAAAAATACAGACGAATTGAGAATCTCCTCCTTTTTTTGAAGTCGGTTAAAAAAATAGTTTTAGCTTCACTAAGTAATGTTTGAAAAGTAAAGCGCTTTTTTATATCACCTTGGATTTTTGTTTATATTCTGCATTACATATAATACTCTGCAGTCCTTCATATTAAACTGTAACCTTGTCAATTCTCTCAGTCGCATTCTTTTGTTTTTACTATTTGAATATACGTTTGATTAATTTCCTCATGAGCCTATGTAGCACCGAAAGTGCCAATGACGATCACTACAAATAGCATAACGGTGCAATTTTTCATCAAAAAGCGTGAACGCTATGACCCGATCTCACTCGCACCGTCCCGGCGTTCTTGCAACAGTTCGTGCCTCCGTTGTTGTCTGTTGGCGTTCCTTTGTCGAACGAGATTATTTCACACCAGACGTCAATATGCATGTAAATCTCGATTAATTTGCAGGCTATTGACGACGCAGGAGTTTATTCTGGAAACTGATGTTGTAACCCCGTTTCGCGTGATGTCGGATTAAGGTTAAATGATCTATGACTTCAACTGGAATGGCACGCATATTAACTAAATGCTAAGTGCATTCGTACTGACAAATGCTGACTAGACTAATGTCACTAATTGTTCTATTCTTAATACTAATTAGGTAGTGGGACAGACTGTTTCGTCAAACGTTATCCGTCTGGTAGAAGATCCACGTCTAATATTGGGACAGTAAATTAATTGATGAGACTTACTTTTCCAACTCAGAGTAGGTCTGGTCTAGGCGTCCCATGTGACGTCTTTACCATTGCCCTCAGACTCAGTTAAATTAATAGATCGAATAACGAAAATTGTCTTTTTTTTTTGTAAATTCTTTAGCGTGCCTTTAAAGACGCAAATCGATAGGTAGATAATTAAAGCTTTGTAGATTCGTCATATTTCTATGTCATAATCAGTACTACGTCCAGTTATTGCGGTTTTCCTTGTGTACGATTACCAACACGTTGCCATAGAATCCATTAGTCAGCTCTACGCTTCATGAGCATACACTCGTACGTTTATTATAATAATATCATACTTTGTGCGAAAATACACTCACTTCACAATCTGGTTCAACTTCCATAAAGTCGATTTATTTAATAATAAATAACAACGGTACATTACATGAAATTAGTTAGAACCATAGAGATCGCAAAGATTAAAGAAATGGGTTAGTCTCGTGTAGGGCTGCCATCATCGAAATCGTCAAAGACAATACTCGATTTGATTTCTCAAAAACGACTAAGGTCAATTTAGAAATTTGAATAAATGATATTCGCGGTATTAAACTGTTATGTTCTATTGAATTAAAAATGACATTTATTAATTTTGACATATTGGTAGATTTTGTTTTTTTTTAAGTTTCAGCCGCGAAAAAGATTTCATTTTTTTTTGTTTATTGAATTTTATTAACCTTTTTTTACCTAATACGAATACGGAACATAGCCCCGATACCAGCCCTAGTCATTCCGTCTAGCTGTCTGAAAGACTGGCCAGTGAGCGGATGAGCCTAATTCGTACATTGTAACGGTGGCCACGATGCGAGATAAGCTTATAATGTATGGAGCAACCGTGTTATATAAAGAGAGTTTTGCGATAGTTAAATAGCATAATAATCATTCAGTAGATAAATTTATAAATATAGGATAATCACAACACCTCATATTTGCGTGTTTTACGATGTTTCACATCACGTCCTCACCAAAGGACTTTTCTAAGCGGCCACAACCGCGTTGTTTGAGCAATGACAAAATATTTTTTTAAGTAGTGCTGAATATTAAAAGAATAATGACGTCGTGAATATAGAATCGACGAAACATGCTTCTTCAATGTATACGCGTAGTTTCAAAGTTGTCGTTTCTAAGTTGCACCAGTTCACTGGTATTCGCGGCTTGTCAATTACTTAAACGTGGAAGTCGGTAGTGCTTCATTAATCACTGAACGGCCATTTAGTTAAATTATTAACCGGTGAACAATTAATTATTTGAGTACGATCCGTATTGACGCGCTAAGCGGCCGCTATGAATAAATCACGAGTGCAATATGAACTACTGTGCCTGCACTAGTAGAAATCATGTCAGCTGGATACAAGTAGCTATTTGCCAGTATTACTATGCCTTGGAAAAGTAGAGTTTGGGGGGGAAGCAAAGAAAAGAATATGAAGACTTTTATTATTTTTATTATTATACCATCGCGCTATAGAGAGCAAGAGAGAGAGAGAGAGAGAGAGAGAGAAAGAGAGAGTGAGAGGGAGAGAAAGAGAATACAGATCTGCTATTTGTTAAGCAGAGTTCTGGTAAGCAAATATCTGTATCCTTACAGACCTGTTCGTAATTAATTTACCCAGCCACAAAATTTTGTGAATTCAATATTTTTTTATATTTCCATAGTATTAATGGAATAAATTTTTCAAAACATTTTTACATCGTTCAACTGCTTGGTAGATTTTTTTCTATACCAAGAACATCTTAGTCAACTGTTATTCATTTGTCGGGAATACTCGATATCACTTTGATATGTGGCTCAGTTACAGCAAACGGTATGACAGCATTGAAACGGAGAGCTTTAGTTCACAATTCGCGTTACAAATATTATGGAAATTTTAAAATGTTCTCTGCGTTTCCCACGTTTCGTAGTTGCCCCATCGGCGTAATGTATGCGATGCCATACTTTCATAGTTCGTTGTGTAAGCTCATAGGATACAATTATGGCTGGATCCACGTCACGGCGGCGTGTTGTTGTGCCTAACCAAAAGCACTGTTTGTTACCTAAGTGTTGAACTCGATTCGGGGTTCAGCGTGAATAACATGCCTACCTTTATGAGAATCGCTGCTATATAAAGTAGCTTCGTGCTTGTTTTACATACTGCTAGTATAGTTCATAGATTTTACATTTAAAGATGCTAGAATCTTTTACAGGTGTTCTCTCGTAACGATTGTGCCACGCTGGCAAAGTACACTACAAGACACTACTTCGAATTGTGTTGATTTCATCCAGATGCAGATTTTCATTTGTTTCATTCGACCCTTTTTACATCCATAAGTATATAATATAGACTGAAATATTGTAATACGCTGTACTTATAATATATAATTGATATATCAACCGTATCGATATTGAAATATCACAAAAGAATACATTATGTTCTGATTTAAATACATATTTATCAGTTGACAGTTTCAGAGTATACTGGTTTTCTATCGGCAAATCAAATGAACTGTTATAAAATATGACTAGCGCCCGATAGGTATTCTTGTTTACTGCCGTTCTATAACCATATTGTAACAAATATGACGCTAAACCAGTATTCTGCGGCTTCGATGGCAAATAAAGTACTATAGTGGCAATACGCAGTTTTGTCGAGGATGATTCCAATGCATATGATTATTATAAGCTTGCCATTTAAAATCTGAAGTGCTACCACTGTCAAGAAGTTCGTGGCTTTTTCAAGTAATGATATTTTATTTAGATAGTAAATGATTATAGAAATGCGTATCTAGATTAATATTATAAAGAGGAAAACTTTGTTTGTATGTTTGTTTGTAATGAATAGGCTCAAAAACTACTGCATCGATTTTAAAAATTCTT
>DWDX01000883.1:0-22042 GCA_018245675.1 Agara michaeli | reverse complement strand
ATATAAATCTTTCTGTAAATAAGGATCCTAGCCCTAAGGAAAGGCTGAGTTTCTATAGCGGTAAACCTTTTCTAAGTTCATTCGCGATATTGGCGATCGATGTAGTGTTATAAATATTCTTATACTATTATATTATTCTTATTTTTTTAAATTACTTATGTGTATATTTATATTGTACGTCATTAAATATGAATTTACATTCATTGTAATCAATTCTTCTTTAAATAAATGTTTAATAAAAATAATTATTATTTAATAACTTAAGTTTTTTTTTACATTTCGTAATGTAAGCTCCTAAAAACGGGTGCATTATTAAATGCGTGATAAAGGAATAATAATTGCATCACTAACTAAAATTAAATTATTTTTTTCATTAAACTACAAACTAACTGTGCGCTGTGGTCATATATGTATTTTTCATCTAGCAACCCTAGATGTAGCCTATGGTAGAATAATTTACGGAGTTTACACAACTCGAAATTCAATACAAATACCTGCTTGAAGGAGAAAGCTATTGGTTTAAGTGGTAATTGATCTATTGAAATGCAGCCAAGAGATAATAATATATTTTATAAATCGACGTTAACCACCGAGGCTTAGATAAAACGTCTGTTCGAAAATGTCTATTATGTGTTATTATGAAATATTCTGCGTTCTTCAAGAACTTTTTGTTTACTGGTATTGGTAAGTAGACAAAATTGTGTGCGCAATAATGAATGAGTAATGTTGTTCTGAATTAGCAGCGAAATTAGTTAGATACTTTATAGGTCGCAGCTACTCATGCCGTGTTTGACCGGTCCGGTCTGTGGTTAGACTTTTGCATATAATTTGAACACAGAAACAAAATTATATGTAGTGTTGTAATTCTACTTACAGTAGATACTTCTGCTTATTAAATTGCGACGACAAATAATAAATATGTCGCAAAAGGTCACGCAAACCATTTAGTCACATGATGGATTGAAGCATCACGTTTATTTATTAAAAAAAATGAAATGTCATTTCAAATATAATTGATCCCATAAATAGTCCAAATACCATCTTCCAAGATTGTAGACTTCAAAAAAATATAATATCTTTACGGGTCAACGGCTTGCATGTCAAAATAAAGTTTAAACACACAAATGTCTAAGCAAGCAAAATATTTGCATAGGTTTAGATATGTGCTGAAATATTAGGGCCGGTCAGAATTATGCAAATATTAATGGGTCTAGTTAATCATGCGCTTTACTCGTATCAACCCTTTGCATTTATTTACCCGACACCAGAATGTGTTGCCAGAGGTAAACAACTGCTTAGTCAAATTATTAGCGGCACGGTAAATAATTTTGCTTATGCGTAAGTATACTATGCAGAAAAGTAAATATATTTTACTTAAATATCATTATATTACTCAGAGGAACAAACTATAATATATATATTAGGCAAGAGCTATGAAATGACGACTACTGGTTAATTATCAGCATACGACTCTAATATGTGGATGCTTCCAGGCTCGGTTTCCGTTCTACGTACCTGTAAGTAATGGATTGGATAGTCAACCTGGTCCTAGCTTAATTCTGCAGTTGTCGTTGAATGTTATCTATGTTAGACATAACACCAGAAATCAGTGTTAAAAATATAGGTAAGGTTGGGTATATAAATTATAAATTGTATAAGTATAATCGTACCTAACAAATTTATATATAAAAAATGCAAATGGAATGTAAAATTGTTTATTTTTTAGCACAGTCACCAATCGAAGTTTACAATTGTTGACATTGGGAAATTGCAGTTCGTGTGAAGGAACAAATGTAAAAAGAATAAATTTCCGATTTAATCCGATCTAATTTCCGATGTTCTGCTAAATTATTAGCACAGTCACAAATTTAAATTTTGCTTTTAGATACGGAAGTAGGTATCGGGCCGTAAATCCGGTCTGTTATTTATAACACGGGCCTGCAAGATTCCCGGAACTGGAATTGCAAATCATGTGAAATATATTATGAGTGTATGTGTTGTCACTAGTCATCACATACCGCGATCTACAACACCAAAGATTAAGTATGATGAATAGAAGTTTCACAGCTAATATTAAAATTTTCGTATTTTCATTTATATCGATTTAAGCTTTTTATATAGAAAAAATAGAGTTCCCACTCATTCAATAACACTGATAGTATGTTCCAATAAATAGGTCAATAAAATGTCTTTGTACGTACAGAAACATAATTCTGACTCGCTGAATTATAATATTAGTCTCGCATGTTTTTTTTTAACCTTGTCAGTTCATAAATTCATATAGAAAGCTAGCGTCCCTACTCACTAAATACCAATAATTTTATTTTGCATATCCTTTAAAAAAATAGAGGAGTCACCAAATATCATTAAGGCTTTTTTTAGTCTCATGATAAAAGTAAACATAGACGGCAGACGGCGTGAAGTTGAACAAGGTCAATGCGCAAGACCACACCGACGGTTCTGACTAAATTGTTGACAATACAAAGTTCAATAGAGCCAACGGAATGATCATGAAGTACCGTTTCTAAAAACAATATTCGCCACTTCTCGGGTGCGCTATTCGATCACTTCTAAATCGATTTGTGAATTACGCTTCATTAACGTAACAGTGCAATCGTGTTTAATATCGCCTACGAACTCTATATAACTCTGGTGGTCGATAGGCGTCCTACAATTCTATTCCTAGACGAGGATCGGGCCCAGAGTATGAGGTGCACTGGTGCAATAATGTATTAGCTCGCGGAATACAAATAAAATTTAGGGACTAATAACTAAGACGTACATTATGCGATTGGATGTCAGTGGTGGCCCCTTGCAATTAGCTGATAATTTATTTTAAAACTCCTACAATTTTAAAGTGTCATTCGCGTTGATAATTCTGGTTAGGATTGTATGTTCCTATCAAAGCTTATGATTTCGTAATGTATAAAAATCAGATCTACAAAGTAGAAGTTAAAAGGTTGTATCTTTAGTTTATGCATATCTATTTGAGTTACTAACCAAAGCTGATAATTAACGTTTCGATTTTTGGAATTTTCATTATTTATTTATGTTGCCTTCACACTGCGTGACAACATGTAAAGTTTTTTGCTTAATCTGTAACGTGTAAGTCTTTTTTTCGACCCTTTACTGTTCCACTCCTGGACACGTGTCTCCTCTCATAGTGAAGAGGTTTCAAACCGTAGTCTTCCGAGTGGCCAAGTGCACATTGGCAGACTTCACACACGTCAGAAACATTAGATATTTATCTACGTTTAACTATTAAGTTTGAATCCTTTAAGTAGTTTATATACAAAATCAATTGATATTGCATTTTTCTTATCTTCAAAGCTGTCTATATAAGATATTAATTATTGATTTTTTACGTTAATTTGGACTGCATCTCGGAATATTCAAGAAATAGAATGAGCAAACGATTAAGTTTCGGCATTCCAAGTCTATCTATAATAGATACTCTATCATTCTGCCGTATTTTTACATAAATAGGGAGAGGATACATCTTGGAGCAAATGGATTTAAGTATATGTGTATAGAAACGTGCTCGCTTATAATTAAGAGGCGCCCGCACCTCTCCCGATCAAACACTTAAGGAGCGTTCCTCCGTGCATTGTTAGCCCGCTGCCGGTGGATCGTGATCCACGTTGTATGAAGCCAATCAAGGCGCGGTACGAATACCTAGCGTTGAATATCTATTCCTTTACACGTAGCTGTGTATTGAAGTGCTTTATATTAAAAATATATACTTTACTTTTCGTATCAATTAAATGGGACAAAACGTTTGCTACGTTTATTATTGTCTTTGACTGCGTTTTGTGCATGTGTTTTCTTTACATTTAGAATGGTGACGACACTATTACAATGAAAGAGTCTTAGGAATTTGATAATATTTTTGACCAATAGAATGTGTGACGTAACGGATCAAGTCCTTATGGTATGTATTGTAAACTGTAAAACTTCCATTTCATTTGACCTTACTCCCATACGAACTGTACAAATGACAATAAACTATTGCATTAATGGATTGTTCATTATTATTCGCTGAATGGTTTATTGTTCTCATCACTCATTGTCTCTGAACCCGATGACTATAAACTCGTCATCAAATAAAATATCTATTATTGTTGCGATTCATTATTTCTTAAAGAAAGGAATAATTGACAGCGTAATAAGAAAAATGAGAAGAAAGAAGTAGAGTGAAGAAGAGCTATTGGTATGTTTGATCAAATATACATATTTTAGAACTTAGCTGTGGCTACGATTGGGACCTTAAAAACAGTTAAAGTTGTTCTAATAATTGATAACAGAACATATTTAACAATTAGTTTAGAGGGCTATTCATTATTTAAGTATATTTTAAGATAGAAATAGTTATATCGCTTACTGTTTTAAGCGGGTGCCACTATAGTTGAAATAATATTTAAAATATTTCATAAATAACGGATCAGCGGAGTCTTTTAATAAAAGCATTGCTTAAAATGAGGCGCCAACAATTATTTAGTTGATGCAACTCAAACTCAACTTTTGATGACAATAGATATTGTTATTATTATTAGTGTTCTTTTGGTTTCTTTATTTTCGTGCACCTCCATACATGTGAAGGATTTTCTCAAACGTACTTAAGCGACGTTCACACAAAAGACATTTAAAAAAACAACTATGTATGTGTGCCGTAAGGACTTTTATTGGGTAGTAAAAAAGAATAATTCCATTCAATACGATAAAGCAATGTCAAGTATGTATTGTTTTGTGTGTTGTTGTGAGACGATAAAAGTGGCTTATCACGCGTCAGGTTACTTTTACCCATTGGCTTTGAATGTACGTCTGTGCTAATCAAAATGTATGTTAAATATAAACATTGTTAGATAAAACACTAGGAGATTACAAATAATTCTTTAAATTTCTATAAACTTTCCTGATTTATGGTTAAAAACATAAACAGAACACTTAACGGTTCTATACGCTAATTCTCAAATATTTTTATTCTGGTAATTTATTTCCGCAAGATATTCATAAATTATAGCCAATAACGTACACACATAATCCCGCCCTCTGTTGGTGAAAACCGTAATGAAAATCCGTATAGTAGTTTCTGGGATTATCCCAAATAAACACAAATTCAGCGCTGTGGGTATTTTAATTTGTAATATGTAGTAATGGTTATTTATTTATTTACTACTGGTTCTCACCCACTTTGCGCGGCGTAGATTAAAACCTGTGTTGTAATAAAATTTATTTAAAACCTATCTACAACATTTTTGGAATCATGAGAACATTTAAAAAAGTTTCGTTGAAATGTATTTCATAAATTATTGGTTTAATATGTTCCAAACATACATGTATTCACAGAACTTCATATTTTGAGTGTAGATTCACTCAATATATTCTGTGTACGAGGGAATTACATAGTAAGATACGTAAAAGAATATTGTGCGAAGATTTGCTTAGTCACAATGAAATTGTTTCTAGCTGCTTTGTGATTGTTGAAAATACAATAAAAGTAATTAAACATAATTTAATAAACATTTTGTATATTACAATAGAAACAAAAATAAATATCTATATTAATATTTAGCACATTATTATATATTTTTTTCAGTATTTAAAGTGTAAAAAAATCGTATAACCTAAAGAGTTTCGACAGTAACACCAAGAGACGCTCCGCACAATGTCTGTTTTGTGAGTGAGCAGGTTTTCAATCAATACATTGGGATTGGAATAATCCAATACACAGCTACACTGTACCACTGACGTGCATAGATCGTAATCACTTACAATGACGTATAGGATTTAAAACGCAGTCTGATGTCTATTGAGGTAAGCTTTAAATTTGCATCAATTGCTGCACGCAATGACAAAATAATGTAGGACTAACTGGTAACTGCATTTGATGAAACCGCCGCCAACAAGGGAGTTTCATTGTTTTTTAAATTTCCTTTTAAGTTGAAGGATCTTTTCCTCGCGGATGGGATTGCCGGCTGGCTGTTATCGTTAACGAACGAAGTGAAACGAGTGCACTTAAACGAAATGGGGTTTAAATTAAAGAGGCGATAGTTAGCACACGAATAATGAGCTCCTCGTCGACAACGAGAGGCGAGATTAAAAATTTCTTGTCCTTTTTGCCAGGTCTGTCTTAAGTATTCGTATCTTGTTAAATGCAAATGAAGCGTTTAATGCATGGTTCATTTGGTGATAAGCGGCCTCTGCAGTTCCTGGAGCAGCGGTAACTGTCGTATTTTATTTCATAAACGCAGCAAATTGCCATAAAATTGACTTAAGGTGACGAACTTACAAAGTCACGAAACAAGATATCGTCGTAACTAAGGTTGTTTTTGACGTTAGACACAAAATCTTCCTTTGAGAACTAACTTAAACTTATATTTGACGGAATAACTAATGAAAACGTCGAGAGAAAATCTGCACGAATAAAAATTATTTATCATATGGTTCGCAAACCTACATTTTCCAACATGTCAACCTTAGCCCGTTTCTTTTAAAAACATCTTCCCTCGCCTATTATTTTAACTTTTCGAACATATTACAAATATATACCATTGGCATATTGGAAATTTAATACTATAGAAAATCCTATATGGATGGACTTTTACTATCCTGTCCTGTTGTCCTATCCTATGAATTATACATCCTTATGCATTAATTGCTAGTTCATTTGAAGGGGAACAGTATGATATTGCAATTTTATTACATATAAAATGTCGATCTAAGTACCTACTTACTCCTACAGCTATAAAACATTCCCAAGATGAAGGCGCTTGGCTGATTGCTAGCGAACAAACGACGAGGTACATCATGTTACTTAAAAGTCCCTTAATATTGTTACTTGAAATCGCTTCAATAGTCTCTCATATGTTTTATCACAAAAATTATCAACAAAATTGTAAATAGTGGGTTCAGTGCTGTGAGGCTATAAGAATAACTTTAACCAAAAAAATAATAATGGCAATGGAAGGTACCCAAGATACAAAGTGTAAGGTAATTTACACATAATTTTGTTCACTCTTAATAATTTACTCGCTAATCTCATGACTGTTCGATGATAGAATACATACCGAAAACTCGGTATACCGGAGTGAGTAATTGCCTTAAATAACCGTTCTCCGATTTGAAAATTAATGGCGAAGAATAAAGTTTGTTTCCCGAAACCATTAGGGAGATTTACATAAAGCTTCCGCAGAAACCGGGCAAAACTTCGCGGAATGGGTGATTAACTTCTAATTTATAAGGGTTCATTATAGGTACCATTATTACAAATGCCAGGAGAAACCAACATACAATATTATGGACGGAATTTCACAGGCCCTGTTTTAAGATTTCCAGGTCAACATTTATTTTGGAATGGTGACTTATTGTGGAAAACAATAGGACTTCAAAGATTTGCAGTGTTTTGTAGTTATTCGGAATAGGCCATTATAGTTATTACCTATACTTCACTGCTGACAACAAATAACTATAATATAAAATCCTAGGCCAGCCAGACCTTAGGTATTTTCTGAGCAAAGAAATTTATGAGATTGAGTAATGTTAGAACGTACTGTTAACGTATGCATACCTGCTGGTTTGGGCTGACGGCCAATTTACTGGTACCAGGTGTTAAAGCTACGTAAAAATATAGCTCACTGTACTAAAAGTTTTTCTGCTTTTTGCTGCTAGTAAATATCTCGTCAATTTCGTGAAATTGTAAGTATAAAATGCGCGGTCAAACAATGGTTACAGACTAAAAAATGCCGTCCTGTTTACAATGAGCGAAATAACATATCCGAATAATTTCCAAATTTTCGTAAAAGTGAAAAAATAAACATCATTTTATAAAGTCCCGCGTTTCGATTTGTTTGTTGTGAATACGAGAAACAATTTATTACATTGGCGTTATGTATCGCTTGTACATATAAATGTAATTATATTTTCAGTGTTTTCGCTTTACCTCAAACTAATTAACATCGCATTCAATGGAAATTTTATTTGAAATGAAAACAAACTACTTACGTAACTATAACTCAATCATTAGGTTTATAGTTTTCAGCACGTAACTTATGTAGATTGATTTGATGGAATAGGTTTATAAATTATGCTTGTTTTGATGTAACAACGAATACAGAGTAAACACATTCAGTATGTCGGGGTCTGTTTTTACGCACGCTTATTGTAAATAGAAAGTTTCGTGCTCGCATTTTGTAAACAATGGGTAATGTGTGAGCAAAACTTTAGCGTAAAATAAAATAGTTTTGTTTAGGGAAACAGCAATTACCCAGGTCAATGAACTATATACTGTGCAAAACACTATGATAGGTTCACCTACCTACTTGTTATAAATTAGCGTTGTGACTATTAGTTTTGAAACTCACAAAACTATTCACCGTGCAGAGTCGTCGGGATAACGGTATTTTTATTTGCAGATTAGATTTGCACGGCCTGCTATGAGGATATAAGGTGCTATAAAGAAATGGAACAAAACGTTGATTTTGTCAATGTTACAATAATATTAATAGTAGTGGTCGTTGTTGCTATTTAACCCGCTAGCTACTGTAGTTGAAGTATGTTGCGACTATAAACGTCGACGATAGTGGTAGCCCCCATCAATCGCAACACACATAAATCAAGATCAGCGGCAAGCGCCTGGCCGTTAAGCTGGCACGCGTCTCAAATGCCTCGCTTTAGGTAGAATTAGTTCAACTCTGGGAACACTGCATCAATCTAACTGATGTGTTGGTTATTTTTTATCCAATAACAGTTTTCGACTGCAAGTAGGTATTTTTTATTTTTTTTCTGTAAACTGCAAGTTATAAAATTGTAGGTTTTAAAGAAAACTTTATTGAACTATAATTAACTGGATTTCGAAACTATAATCGATAATCTTACATTAAGCTATTTAATGTTCCAAACGCTTACCAATGATCTGCAATGGTCAACCATTTGTCAAAGTCGATTTCAAATCCGTTAATCTAAAATGATTAAATAATTTAATAGAATATTTACCGTATCTTAACGTCTCCTGCTATTTTACCTCATACTTCAATCGATCATTATTACTATCAATTTCACTGAAACATTAAGAATTTAATCAGAAAAAGCGTTTATAAACATTTATTTTTATATTAAAATATTAGTTACCTTCATGATTATATAAGTATGATAAATTTCATAGTGATATTAAATATTTATGATGTTCAAGTAACCATTCGATATTAAATTCCATTCTATAACATTCTATAAAAACTTATGTAGGTCATCGCGCTGAGCTGGCGGAAAGTAGCACCTATCTACATGCAGCGGTTTCTATATATATATTTATATAAAATCGTTAATTACATAATATAATCGAACTACCAATTGTATTATATTGTTAACTTTCGAAGAACTCAAATAAACAATCATCCTTGAGGCCATAAACAGGTCAAATTGTAATTTTGTAAATGCTTTTTATTGAATGCCGTTAGTGAGCAGCTACAAAGTTCAAAAGGTAATAAAGATAAAGATATTAGATACACAGAAATTTCTAAAACCACCATATAGGTATTCATCTCATATTTTTGTAACATGAAGTTTAAAAAGAATTTTCCTATTAACAAAATTGTTAAAACCATAAAATGTTATTCATAAAACATTGAAGTCGTAATATTCTCGTAAAGCTTCGAGCCTTTGGAATTCGGTATACTTCTTAAATATTTATGATTCTACCCAAAATAATCTCGGTACAGTAACTTTAATCCATATTGATACAATTTTGTTGAAAGCATCTTCTATTCGACTTTCACGTGGGATGCTTTGAAATGTTGCACAATTTAATGTTATTGAATAATATTATAAGTATTCCTATTTATATTGTTCTAGGTGGTGTAACAAAATGGCACTTGGTTTCATGAGCAAATTTCGATCTTCGGAAGTCATCGTAACATGAAGTCTTGTTTTACTCCACTATAAGAACCACTTCAAAGAAGTGAAAATAATCTCAAGAAATCCAACCAATTATAATCATGAATCTTAAGATCATACCCTTTCTTCTTACTTGGAACTTTTTAATCATAACAGCTAAAAGAGATTCTATAGAAGACGAGGAATCAGCAAGAGCTCGAGAGATAAGAAATAAGGAAAATAATCGCAACCGGACTACATTTAATGGCACACTTACCGACGTTCCAGAGAGAAGATATTTGAGGCATAGGAACAGTTCTAGATACCGAGGAGATCGCTTAAGATTTTGGGAGAGAGAGCATGAAATAAAACGAGACCGTAGAAAGGGATCCGACGGACACACTTCCGATGAATTTTATAGCGTCTTCAACCGGACTGATCAATACACGGCAAGAGATGAAAAACACCGTAAAACCGATAAGCATTGGAATAAAAGTAGCGTGGAGAAAAACGTTTCAGATAAGAGAAAGCCGTTGAATCAAAGCAAAATACCAGAACGACCTCGTCCCGCGCCGATGAAAGAAAATACGACTAGGTTAAAAGTAAAAATGGTCAATAAATGGCAAAGTGGTGGATACATTCCGTACCCACAACCGAGAGAGAAGAAACCGAACATTATTTTGATTCTGACAGATGATCAGGATGTTGAACTGGGCAGTTTAAATTTCATGCCGCGAACAATGAAAGCCATCAGGAGTGCTGGAGCGGAATTCCGGCACGCTTACACTACAACGCCGATGTGCTGTCCATCCAGGTAAAGCGTCCTTTCACTTTAAAGCGTTTATTTTGTTTTTCTCTAGTAATACTAAACTTGCTATAGGTAACGCATGTTTATTTGTGATTATATAAAATTATTCTCAGCAAGGACGGCATCGTTCAGCTGGTAAATAAATAACTTAAGTAGGTAGTTGCGTTGGCCGTGCGTACAGCGCGCTGCCTTAGCTATTAATTCCCTTAAACACCTGTAGGTAATAAATGTTTCGCATTAAAATTATATCACAGTGTTTGAATTTCAATTCTCAATTAGCATATCTGCGATTCCAGGATACTTACAGTTAGTTTCTTTCCCACGCAGCATTTCTGTAACGGTTGAATGTTTTATTCATAATGTCAACCAAATGGCTTCGGATCCAGCGGATTCATGGGGAATGTTAAATAGGGGTCCTGTTTACAGGAGTTCCTTGTTGACGGGTGTGTACGTCCATAACCATAACGTGTACACAAACAACGACAACTGCTCCTCACCAATGTGGCAAGCCATGCACGAGACCAACACATTCGCCACCTATCTCTCCAACGCCGGATATCGCACTGGTAAGTGAACATTAATAAGATAGATACACTTTATTTTCTTGTCAACTTTAGAGTTGTTAAAGCATACCCCTAAACTGTAAAGTATTTATCGTTAGTACTTTTCCTGTTAATAATAATTTTGTCAAGTTTAAAAACAATTAATGTCTATCATTGTAAATTCCTTATATAAATAACGAAAATAATATATAGCACTTTGTAAATTATAGCTGAGTTCTCATAACTCTCTCTTGCCAGCGAACTTTAACGGTGAGTAGGTCAAGTACCAGACAATAACCCCAAATAAAAGCGTGCGATTTGAGTTCAAATAAATGACGATGTATTTCTGCCACAAAACGCTTCGTTAAGTATACATGATATAAACATTTATTTTTATTAAACATAAAACTATAATGTACACAAGTGACATATAACTTGATCGCCAAATGTAGCGGAACAGAAGTAAGGCTCTCAATTTAAAGAAGGTTTAATTTTCAAATAAAGAAATTATTTTTTCTTAAATTATCATTAAATATGTTAAAGTATATAGTAGATGATTGTCAGTAAATTGTACAGGTGGATTAGGAGAACCTTTGGATCCCCGATAAAATCGATTTATCATAGTACAATATAATGATTACCTAATGTCGTTATGTTAACACATGTATAATGAATATCATGCATACTAAAGTATGTCAGCGTATATTCTTATGTACAGGTATATATGTATCTAGGAGTAATGTATACATACGTACGATATAAAATTGTACCCGCTCGCGCTACGTAATCCGGCTTGGCATTTAAAATCGAGACCACATTTAATAACTGGCCCTTTAGAAACCGAAACAGCTGCAAGTGAACCGCGATTTGTTGTAATTTAAAACTACTGAACTATCGTGTTACAAAAACTACAAGTGACAACGTGAACACGTGTCATTAATCTGACATTAATTTTCAACGTTGGTCGCCTCTAATTTTTACACCGGCTCGGTGTAACATTATTCATGTACACTTTTTTGTGGGACATAATAGATTATGACAGCTTACGTTAAACATTCAGTTTACTTTAAATGATTGTGTGTAGAATTGGAGTATTAAGAGTTGTGTTCGATGTATATGTCAATATTAAAACGCACTGTGATAGAAATAATGTTAGAAACATAGTAAACACAGAGTTAACAAATGTATCCGAAATCTTCCTTTCCCCCTAAATATAGGGATGTAACGAACTGTCCCATAGACAAAATAAATTGTACGCTAATTTGCACCAACACCTACGAATGCACTGTCGTGGTATGTGAAATCGTGGATGGACATCTCGTAACTATGTAGGTCTAAAATTGTAATGATATTAAAATATGAAGTTATATCATAACGAGGTAATTGATATTCTCTAGTACGGCTATGTAAATGTGATACGGTTATGTAAAATTAATTGTTACCGACAAGCTGTACATTATATTTAGCATAATATAAAGTAAGATTAATTACTGCATTATCGTGTCGCTCCTAAATCATATCGAAACAATTTATCTATGTTATTTAATATGTAAGTACTGGTGGAATAGTATTATTTTGTGAAAATTAAGTTTAACGTGAGCTTTAAGGTTAGAGGCCATTGTTGTCTATGGATAATTGGGATTTAATACATGCTGGTTGCCAAAAAAGGCTAATTCTGTATTAGCTGTATTAGGCAAATAATGTATTCGTATATTTCAACTCTATTAACGATAAACATGATAATGATCACTATATCGGTCACTTCTGGCAAAGTCCCGGGTTCGATGTCCATTTCGGTAAATATTTAACGAATGCATATCGATATCTGATTCGGTTCTAGATATCTGAGTATTTTATTTGGCTTTTTAAGTGTTTATATGACGCATACAGGATTTCGTTGGCATATTATAGACTATAAGTGCGAGTGGTCATTTTCACTATTTTTTACGTTTCTTTTCTTGTTTATAATTAAACTTACTTTGTTTGTGGGATTATCAGAATAAAGAATGGAAATCACAATTGCAAACAAAGCCGTAGCAAATGGATCTGTTTTCTCCGCAGTCCACGTGTGTCCGCATAGTTGTAACCCATCCATATCAATTTCAGCTTAAATCAATTATGATCAGTCCTAATCAAGGCTTCTACGGTTCAACTCTGCGAACTAAAATTAGAATGTTTTATAATATTTCATTTGTATTAAGATTTAGTTGACTTAATATTGTTAGTATAAAGTTATGAATTATAATGAGGCGAGACATTGGCATCGACAGCTGTTTATGTCCCGTTAAATACACATTTATTTAGTTCGAAAGGCTATCTGTTTTGTCTTAGATTTGCGCGTAGTAGTAAATGATCATCTATTACGAGTACATAATATCACCTAAGATATATGGATTTTCTTGTTTTTGGTATTTAAAACACATGTAATCCCAGTTAGTAAGAGATATTTAAGTATATTTAAGTTAACCTCATTTTTTTGTAAATATTGTAACCTCAAATAGGGGAGTTGTAATTTTTTTTCAATGGTTATTTATATGCGCGTCATTGTGCCCTGGACGAGGTCTCTCCTACTTTCAATTTCAATCCAATTTGGATGTTAAAATACATTAGATATTATGTTAGATTACGGTAACGCATAAATAAATTAGTAAATCAATTAAAAACTTAGCTTAAGTATCAAGAAATACTGATCTACATAAAAGTATAGAACTAAATTTAATTTCTATAAAACGCTGACGTTGGATAACTTTGTACTGTAATTATAACCATTAAACATGTAAAATTCCTCCGTCACACGATTTTTAACCTTATTGTTTTCGCCATATGAATTATAGGACAGGTACTTGTGGTATACAGAACTTTGCCATCTGGCACATGTCAACTTTATCGGTTTGCTGACTCGATTTATCGGAACGCCCGGAGTGGTGTTTATTAACAGGAATTTGGTTTTTGCTGTCTATAAATTCTGTAACCATGGGAGAATTGAGTTGTCTGTATATCCTTATATAGTTGACGACCGTACATTAATTGGTATTCGGCGACGTTGTACGATTTTATTAATGATTTTTTTTTTTTTTTTAATTTTGAAGTAATGAACTTAACAAATACTTTAACAGTTAATAGTTATTTGTACTAGCTTAATTCGATATTTGTAAAAATATTTACTCACAGTTTTGGTACGAGTCGCTCTATTTTTATTCATCATTCTTTCAATACTATTTGTCGGTTATTTTATCGATATAGCCTAGCGTCAAAGCCAGTCATTTCTAGTGGATAAGTTGGAGATGTAAAACGATTTCCGTGTAGTAGTAACAGTGCCACAAAGATAGACTTACTTCTCTTCTAACGTAACATTACGCCTGTAATCCCCTAAGGGGTAGGCAGAGGAGTGCAGTACACCCCCACATTTCACCAGTTACGTTTAGGTCCCACAATGGAATAGGTGGTGAGCCTATTGCCATACTTCTCTTCTACGATCTGTATATGTATGGTACAGTACGTGGTGTTCGTGCGTATATTTATGTGTTGTTTTGTTTTTCGTTCAAAGATTTCGAACGGATGCTATTGGATATTTCGGGTCCTCATCGCGTTTCCGTTACTTGTCATTATGTTCCAATGCTTAGCGAATTCAAATTATTCGTACTCACCAATTCACTGTTTGTTATGCAAAGCGGTTTGTTCGCGTAAAGTCCTCGTTTGATTTACAATTTGAAATGTTAATTTTTTATTCAAATTACGATCTGAGAATGTCGCTAAGATTCGTTATTTACTAAATTTTCGCGTTCGATACAACTTGTGTCCATTTATTGTGCCCATTAACTGTTTATATGAATGTACATAGATTGTGGAACGACAGAAAAAATCAAGTTGTACATACTCACTCATAGAATAAAAAAATTAGAAAATATCAACATAAACATGGGAAGTAATGGCCTAGTGATTTGAAATTCAGTCACTCACTCCGCGGGGATCTGGGTTCAAATCCTTCTGAGAGGAGACCCGTATCCAACATTGGAACAATAAATGGATCGGAACATAAATGTGTAACACAATAATACCCATATCATCTATCGAGAACATTTTCCTCTACCGTTTATTAGTTCGTACGTAGATAGTTTAAGCACGTGAATCGCATGCCAGCGTTTATGTATACCGAGACATAATGCCTAGCAGGAGCGTTGAACGCTTATCCAAGATACCTCGAGTAATGATGCAATAAGGTCAGGAATGCCGTCTGACTCACGTTACTTTCATATTGAACTTAGTCTAGAACGTGGTATTTTAATATGGACAGTGAATAGTCTGCTATAAAAACCGTATTTTGTTCATTAAAAATACGTTTAATTTGAGATGAATCGTGGTTGGATGTGTGGTGTAATTGAATTTTTTTTAATTCTTCCGACATAAAAATAACATTAATACATAAATTGTTTCAAAGATTTTTTTACAGATTTTCCTATAAAATCATTTTGTTTGTAAAAAAAGGTACCCCTTTTTATTAAGAAAATATGTTACAAATTCTCAAACATAAGTTTTTAAATATAATGTACATACATTTGAGTACTAACTTGGAACGCTTCATGTTTTAGTATAATCATCTATTTATCAGCTTAGAAGTTGTTTAGGACAGTAGTTGTTGCAGCTTTGTCATTGCTGTAGGGAAATAGACAAGGAGTTCAATCATCTCGGATCTCGGTCTCATTAAGGTCTACAATTAGTCCGTGCTGTCATACCAATCTGTTTCAATTACTATAACCAGTGGCTCCCTTGGCCTTAACACGAGCAGACATAGTAGTATGATCATTGCGTTCCACGCTCTTTTACGACGAATATTATATCGCCAGTCACAACACATATTGCTTCACCAGCGGGACTAATAAAATTCTTGGCGTGCTAGCATTTTCATACTTGCATGCGTACATAGGGCCCAACAGTTTTGCGTTCCTCTACATTCAATATATTTGAACTTCGAATGCCATACTTTAAATAAATATAGACTATTTTATTTTTTGTTTATGGCCAGTTTCTACAATTGTCGTTTAAAAACAAGGGAATCGTGGTCCATAAATACAGAGAGTAATTATTCGTTCATGAACTGAAATTAAAAGACAAGTAGGGTTAATTAATTTCATTTTAAAAACTGTCTACTGGAACCGCCTCAAAGCGGAACTATTAATCCAACAAACAAGGGCCCTTGCTTAGACGTCTTATCTTATCAGTGTTGGCGAGCAGCGTTGCACAAGGAGGTATATGTAAACATTTATGTAGATGACAGTTTGTGCAGGAGTTTGATAATGGCAGATTTCCTAGCGGCACGATATGCGGATGCGATATGTGCCATTCGTATAATCATCGTCGCTACTGCATGGATAAAATTTCCACGGTAATAAAGTGGTACGGCTCTAATTTCGTCAGTTAAAATGACCATTTTTGAGCCAGAATTAAAAATAACTATGATTGTGTGCAACCAAACTTATCTAGCTGAGGCTTTAAAAACAAAAAGCAATTGAAAAATCCCAGATTCATTCTTCTCGTGAGGCTTGTATAGCATCGAAGGCTGCAAAATAAACACCAGTAATATAAAAAGCATGACACAACTAAGCAATTTTTCATTTTATTAGTTGTAATAAAAATTATTGCATGGACGGTGCTCGGGCTCAGAATCCTGCTCGGATTTTATTTTTGAAAAATTGTTGAATTTATAGAAGATGTGAATTTTTCATCTGCATTAACCAGCAAGAATCATGTTTCAATATAACAGAAAAATAATTACGCTTAAACATACATTCTAATTGAAAAATAGCTAACTTACGCTGAAGCTACTGTAAGACAAATTTGTTAAGCTAGTCTAGCGAGATTTGTTCTAAATATCGTTCCATAGGTGGCGTGGGCGCACGTGGGTCGCCGGACGTTCGCAATTTCGACGCTCACACTCTGGTTACCGGCACGCATCATATTCTTAGGGTTTCCAACAGACTGTAGAAGAGGGCAATACACTCTTAAGAATACGATTCTTGTACTCTATATTCAAGATATAGTGTAAGTAGTTTCAAACTCGCACATTGTGAATCTTATGTGTGATACATTTTGAAAATTGTTCTCGAGACATTTTATATCTCAATTAATTTGATTAAAAGTTTTTACAAAATTATTCATGTTTTCAAACATTTTTGTCGCTGTTAGTAAGATTACTTTAAATCTATACCTACACAGAGAGAAAAAATATCGATTAGGATCGGTTCAATGAAGCATTAAGTTGCCAAGTCCAATTTCTCCGCGTCGGCAATAAATATAACTAAAGTATATTTGTCTGACAGACAAGTAACAGGTTCTAATTAAATCGGATTCTTGACCTCACCAACATGCTAGCGGTGACCCTATGCAATGAATGTAGATGGATGTCCTTGTCGGTATTCGGGAGTGTCTGATCGAATGGTCCGTCCGTCCGGCGAGACTGCGGACAGTCGTGATTTATCCGGCGCATTATCGTCACCAAACGGGCAGTATTGTTAACGTGCGTTAACGGATCCGATCCAGTTCGCGCGTACGTCATCCGACACTTGTCATCTAGAAGTTTCTATTATGAATGGTTAAATGCATCCTCTAGTGTATCATGTTAACATTTCAAACATTAGTGTCTCTTTGGTAATCTACGATTTTTTGTTTTGGATCTGAGGCGTTGTCTCCTGAAATCGGCGTTAAAATCTTTGACTTTTCATAATGAAGTACATATTGTAAATTAAAAATTAAGTACCACTCGCTACAGCAGTGAAGGAAAACGTCGTGATGGTCAACTTAAACTTCTCCTTAATGTTCCTTGAAATGAGAGAAGTCAGGAAATCTGTCCTTGCCAGCGAGGTACCTAGATCCTTGCGCAGCACTGGAACAAAAAAAGGTTGAAAAAAGTATAGAATGGCCGATTCGTCCGAATAATCATAAATGCAATAATTTAAAACGCCTACAAAGTAACTTCTTGTTAAATAATGTTGTCTATTTGTTAGCATGTAAGTTGTAACAAGTGGTTTCATTGTAAACTCGACCTGATTTACGATAACACAATACACTTTACGCTCCTCTTGCTGAAAAAATAGAAGATTTGTATGTTTTACGAAGATGTCCTTATACGCTGTTACGTCATCCACTACTGTTCACGCTCACTTGACCTCACGCACCGTGAACCATTATTTGTTGGCGGACAAATGAAAACCATTTATAAAGCGCTAAAGCACAATGCAAATACATTTGTTCACGCCATCCATTAATTAATATTTAACAGAAGACTTTCAGTGACTTTGATATATTATTCATTCGGTTCAAAAAACGTTGGTGGCGCATTTTTGTGCTTATATTCTATGTAAAGCAGACGCTTTGCATGGCGCTCTCGGAAGCGCCACTTTTTGTGTAAAGGAAATTTTGCTTCCTGAAGTAGTGGAACGTTGATATTTTTATTTTTAAAATGCCCAGTAAACAAAAAAAGAATGATAAGTCCAAAGGGCATTTATCATTTCCTTCTTTGTTTAGGTACACGATCAAAGGTTTCCGTTCCGTTTTGACGTTTTTCTAATTTTACTTAGATCTTGTTGTACTTATTGCTTTTACTAATGGGCTTCCACTAGCTCTTATTTTACGTACTTTAAGGTATACATTGTTTGTATAGTGGATAATGAAAAAAAGTGAAATAAAAATGGTAATTATATAATAATAATATAAATAAAATTGGTAATTTATTAAGTAGGTGTATTAAATCTTTCGTTTATATTTCCGTATATCTTACAATTCGCTTTCGTAGTCTGAACAAGATAAACATTGATTTTTTTGCCCTTTCCATAGTGACTTTACATATTGACTTGACTTATATTTGACAGTACTTTGGTTACTGAAATTCCGGTGAAAATAGAGCAAGATACATTAAGTTACATATTAAGTATACGTATAAACAGGAAGGCACCTCTTGCGCTCCTGGTGATTGATTGTGATGCAGTCCAGACAAGTGTACTACGCGACGCGGCACGTGCTGGGGATTTATCGGTGCGCCGTTAACGTCCATTTAGGCGGCGAATTTATGGTGTGTACGAGCCATCATAAATTTGTTTTTCACAGGCGCAGGGCTGGCGCGTTTGATCGCTGCAAGTATTTAATTTCCAGCCCGTATTGGTAGTTATAAAATTATGCTTAGCATTAAGCCAACAATATGTCGAACACGATCCATCAAAATTAGGGAAGCGAAGTCAGCTTTTGGAAGAATTGATTTTCAAGAGGGCTTTCGTGATCCTTAGCTTACTTTCCGTAGCCGATTTCAGTTAGGGTTATGTCGTCATAATATTCCTTGTCATTAATGAGTTTTTTTTCTAATAGGGCCGTTCTCTACATTTGCATCATAGCCGGCCCTATTAAAGGAAGGCCAATGTGGGCGAACTGGAAGGGCACACCCACGGAATCGAGACCGCGAACGTTTTAGATTCCTATGATCTAATCACACAGATTGCTGCTTCCGTTGAAAGATGAAAGCGGGCGTGGGTTCACTGTCGCTAGTTTGTCGTTTTCGTTACGAGTCATTTACTTATCGCATGCGTGGGAGAGGCACGCACCTCCGAATTTACGAAGCTATGGGCGTTTTTAAGATGGAACATCGGTCGTTATAACCATTAATGAAAGTGTTATGAACGTAACTCCACGTCGTGGAATCTCCATAATTGAATAATTGTAAAGCATTTGGAAACTGCCAACACCCACTCAGCCAGCGTGGACTACGGCCTTAAATCATCACATTTTATAAGGAGAGTCGCATACAACGATTTAACGATAAAAAGCTACGTGTTTTGTGTTTTGTTGAAGTCGCAAACAATTCTTAAAAACCAAGCTGAACAATTATGACGCACATGATGATTGTAAATCATTTTATGTACATACATAATTGGGTAAAACAAAACTTAATCTGGTTACCTATAAAGATAAGAATAGATAGCAGTTATCAACAATCCGTAAATAGTTTACAAACTGATAAATAATAAAAAAAAGCTATACAGCGACTTTCCTGTCTTAAAGTATCTAAGTAGCTATAAAATACGCAAATCTTATGCATATGTTGCCTTAAAGATCCTTTTGTATATTTACAGTACTCGATATCCAAAGTAGAGGTTATATGTAAAGATACCTACATTATCATAAGTACACATAGGATATACATCGCTTTATAAAACACCTTGGACGGTTTAAGCTTTGTAACTCGGAACTGATACATTGTAGCTGTTATTCTGTTATTGCCCAAGTCTTTTTACGTGATGAAATTTTCTTACCCTTCGCGGCAGAGACAGGGGGCTATGTCGGAATTGAAGCGGCTAAACCCCATACTGTTCCTAACAACGCCATTCGTGGGGACCACGGGCATATTTTCGCATTTGATCGCTCTCACGACAAACTACATGACCGAGCGTTACGTCAACCCATGTCTAACCTCAATTACGGAACGCGAATTCCTCAAACTTAACATAGCATTGGGCATTAACTAAAAGAACTTATCGCATGTGTAATGGAACACTGATTCATTAAGAGATAAGTTACAATTTAGTTACGTACGTCTTTTTTTACTGTGATCTAATAGATAGTTAATCAAATAATAGCACTTATGATTAATTAATAATTTAGTTTTATTCATCAACAAGTACGATAAGGCCTCATTGCAAGATCTTGTTTTGCGATTTCCCAAAAATCGTCTTTTTTGAGTTAAGTGAGTATTCCAGTAAGCATGCGATATGTATGTGCTGCCTGTAAATCAATGATTTTGTGTTAATTTGGAATACACTCAATTAAATATACCCGTAATATGTTTACGAGTTTTACATGTGTGTAATAACCGTTTTTTATATATTAACAACGCTACGAAATAGGTTAATGTCGTCAGCAATAAACAAGAATAATTACAATCATCTTTATAAAGTCGTTACACGTCATTTTAAAACGGAAACAGTGAATAGAGTTATACGGTTATCCACGAGAATGCGTGGGAGCAGCCGCCATACAGTCTAGCGAACTTCGCCTGTTTCGTGTCGAACGCGTTTATAAATAATTCTAGAACAACTTTTCCTTTATAAATCGTATAAATCGTCGAACCGGCCTGTTACTAACAGTTATAAAGCATTCCGTGCCGAGATTACGTTGAAGACAAATTGTTTCGAATGTAAATAATTGTCTTAGCCATGTCTGGTTAAATTAAAACTCAAGATATGCTAAAAACCTAATGGATTTTTCATGTAGGTAGATGTATTTAATGGACAGTATCAGTTGGTTTCGTTGGTCAAACATTTACCGACTATCGATAGAGTATGTGCATTAAAATTATCGTGTAACTACAGCGGCAGCTTAAACAATATTATGTTTAATATACGTTTACTGATATAATTTACATTGAGATTATATTGCAAGCTATAGAAAAATATAAATAAAAGATACTGTTTGTATAATCTTAATAGGTACCTATTTACTGGTAGCCAATCGCAACCTATGTGTTCTAATTGGCTGTAATGAAGAATATTGCAAGAAAATAAGATAATAATGCATTTTATGCATAGGTACTATCCCCCTACAAAACAACTATGAATATGTAGTTAAAGTGCGGCTTGGTGTCAAGTAAACCATCAGGTAAATAACCAGCAGGTCCTGATAAAATGCGTAATGTCCATTTAAAACATTATACAACATAAAAAAAATTGACATAGTAGAATTCAAAGTATGTAGTTTAACTGCTCTATAAAGACAAAGACAAAGACAAAGACGTTTATTTGCACAAATATGGGTACATATAAAGATGTTACAAGTCTACTAGTTC
>DWDX01000882.1:0-22055 GCA_018245675.1 Agara michaeli | reverse complement strand
GCGTGATGTTATATAGCCTATAGCCTTCCTCAATAAATGGACTATTCAACACAAAAATAATTTTTCAATTCGAACCCATAGTTCCTGAGATTAGCGCGTTCAAACAAACAAACTCTTCAGCTTTATAATATTAGTATAGATTACATTTGGAAAAAACCAAGACGCAACAACAAAGCGTTAGAAGATAACGTGACATTAATACTGTTCATTAATGATTGCAATGTTGCTATCAACTAACCTATTAACGTAGCACATTAAACATAATTTTTACATACACGCAACACGCGAAATCAATCCAGCGTCATTATCATAAGCGGTTTTCAATATGAATCAGGGTTGAAAAACATAAAATGAGATTCTGAATGAGATTCAAAGCGCACAGCGATGAGCTCGACTTAAAGATGAAACAAGAAGTGTGAGAATATTATTGACATAAAAGATCGTTTTAAAACGGTCATGACTAATTTGTGAACCTGCTACTTTATTATATAATTTATCGAAAATAATACTATTTCCATTAAAGAGTATAAGGAAATTATAGGCATTATATAAAGTGGGAACCATTAATAATTTATGAGTAGAAAATTGTTTTGTTCTTTACCTCAAGTTTAATTGTAATTATTAAGCAAGTGTTATACAGATGATACTAATTAGAGAATTACGATTTTGGCAGAATACTAAGGGAGTCATTAGAACGATAAATAGGATAACGTTAAGGTTCTCGATGAGCTTGGCTCTGAAATGGAGTCCATGGATCAGCATGATTCATTTAATATTCACACATAATATTCGCTCCTTTTTAGACTCATTTTATACAGAAAATTTATATCTGCTAATTGGAGGTTTTAATTAAATTTATTCACAAATGATTTTTTCGATTCTAGACAATTGTTATTGCCACAATAATGCCGACGAGCCCGAAATGAATGCAATTATTCATTAATGATTGAGCATTAAAATGCAAATGTAAGTATGTAAGTAAATGACAAAATGTAATTTACTACAAAATAAAAAGTTCACTGACCTTCATCGGGGCTGAGATCTGCAAACTTCACTCCACCACTGTAAAAAAGAATAAACAAATGATTGTAGTTTTTCAATAATAAACAAGACATTTTTTTTGTATTGTAAACAAAATAATCTTTATTTATATTGTAAATGTAAATAAATTAAATTTTACAATATTTACAATTAAAATGCATTGCACTGCACATTAAAGTAAGTATATATTTTTTTATATAAAACAACAAAGCATCCTTGCTATATTTAAATAAACATTTATTGTGTCAACGACCATGCTAACAGTACTAATAGGGTATCTAAAATTTATTTGACAATAATAAAAAAAGAATATAGTGAAATTTAGAACATTTAAATATACAATAAAATATTCATATTTAGTTGTTGGACTAGAATTTTGCAGAATTCAACTATATAAGTTTATAAATGTGTAATTTTTCATGTGAAGGTATTCACATCATACCTTAAGAGGACGGTAGCCGTTTCCGGCACCCGGAACACCTGGAAATAAACACATTGTGGAACGATGTCTTATTGGTCTCCTCACGGAGAAACCATAACCACGAAAACAGATTTTCTTCAAAACAATTTCAACCACCAGCATTTTTAACATAATATTAACAATAATCATTATTGGGTTTTACAAACATTATTCATATGATAAGAAACCGAGAAGTGTTGCGAAAAACTTACAACAAATCTTTTATCTAACAGATACACATTTCTAAATTTAATAATTTGTTATGTCATATTATTACATCAGTTGAAGTTTTCTGTATTTTGATTTTGCAATTTGGATAAAGACAATTATATAAATATATCACTAAACTACGACGATGTAATGTTAATTCAACTCTTATACTTACGTAGGCTATAATAAATATAAATGAAAAAAAATCTATTACCTTCCATCCCAAATTCTCGAAGAATGTACTAAGACGAGATTGCCCGGTAGTTTTGCCGCCACAAGGTCCTGGTTAGGTTAAAAAAATACAATGTGGAATGAAGTAAATCGGTGCCAAGTCCCCACGTGTAACGTTATCATTTATTGTATACATCTTCTCAACATCAAATATCAACATATTAAAAAAAAAATTGAAATTTAATTCAAATCACATATTATAATAAATACTTTCAGAAACGCAGCTAATTTTAAATCCCTATAATTTCAGTAAAATTGCCTGAAAATTACTCACCTCCAGTAAGCACCAGCTTGTGCACGATTTTCTGAGTTTGATTGGCCATTTTATTTAAACGCATTTATTACAAACTATAATTAAATTAGACTATCAAGATTTTATTTAGGATATAAATAAATATCATAAAGTTGATAAATACACAAAAGTAATATAAAGAGCCATCACAATGCTATGATGCGCACCGCCTGACAGGCGCGCAACGAAATGAAAGAAATCGAAATGATGGTTGATAAAATGTCAAAATGCCGAAGGAACGCTCGGTGCGAGTTGCCAGTTCATTTGATTGATTATATTATCAATAAAATTGCTTTTCATGTTTTCATAACTTACTGCTATCATGAATGAATTTGATTACTTTTTTATTTCATTCGAAATTACACATGTCAATTATGTTTAGGTCAATAAAATTGCACTATACAAATCCGAACACGATTTCAATACAATTAATACTTGTGTTGAAAATGTGTAATATGAGGTAAATAGTAAGACATTTCTAAAGAAAATATTCAAATATTTCGGATTAATAAATAGATATTGTCATGGAAATCGTGTACAATTAAAACAATTAGAGCTGCCGGTTCGCTACTTATGGATTCGATTATTTGTGTAATGATTACGACTGTTTATTTTATATTTGGGAATGAAATTATGTATAAAAGATCATGTAGTTAGATGTATATTAGCTGCTCGGTTAATATGGCTGTACCACAGTACAGCATATATACTGATAACTGTGTGTAAGTTGCCCCAAGGTTTTTTTTAAAATTGCTTTGATACATTGACATATTAGTATACAACGAACATTTTTTTGAACTTCATTATTATAAGATTTAGCGTCTATAGATAGATAATTGATGGAATAGATTACAGATCGAGATTATACAAGAGTAGCTTGCTGTACAGCCTGCAATGCCACGTGACGCGCACTAAAACCTTCAGTGTGCATTATGCGTCTTGGCAAGTCATTCGTATTTTGGACTGTCCCCTTATTAGAAAAAATAATAAATAACAATTCAATCACTTTTAAAAGTTTATTACATTGAGCTTATACCAAAGTCACTAAGTTTTAATGTGCATTGTTGACTTTGTTTAGGTACTCTAGATTTAAATATTTGAACCTGAATTTGACATTCATTTTTATTGTCATTAGTATTGCTTTCAATCTTTTCCAACACAAGCAACACTGACGGTATGTGTTGCCAGTATTTGCCTAAGCAACGATTGCGCCTTTCTATACTTGTTTCTCTATTGGTCAAAGAGAGTTCGTCATCATCTGAAAAGCAATAAAAAATATAATGATAAATGTAATTAAAATGCATAGATTATAAGAGATAATAAATAATAAAATTTACAATGCAAACGTTTTTTGTTAAGTTACGATACAGATTTAAATTTTAATTAGTAAATGTCTAGTGACTCACACAATATTTTAATCAGTGAGATTCATTCATCAGATGATAACATCAAGTTATTATTCATTTTTATACATAATAAATTAATGTTTAATTTTGACGTCGGAATTCGGTAATATTACTTGCTGCACTTATACACTAACAAGTGCTAACTGGATTAACATTACCAACAGTCCCATTAGCAATTAACATTCATCAACTAATTCTTTACACTTCACTTGTTGCGAACAGAACTCATAGTAATAATCTCATTGATACAGCCCTTTTAAAAGTTGTAGCAGATGACCATGGGTGGTATTGGCCATTTGCAACTGCTGCTCCTTCCTACCCTCTTAATATTGAATAAAGATGGTTAGTGGGTAGTTTCACAAAAATATAGAGCTTCAAACATTAGTCACTGTGTGTTTATCCCCTCTGCAGTATAGCGAGTGAATATACTAGTTTATTATGGCGAGAACAAAAGGAAATTTTTACCATCGACATCCGACACGTCTTGATCCAACCACCGAGTTTGAATATTAACACATACAACACCGGTTCGCAATTCTTTACTTATGAATCTTATATTATTTACAAGCTCGTTCAACAGCTTCAATCCTGTGAAAATGATACAAAATTAAAACTTATTTTCTCATTTTCATGATATTTATTTATTTCTGTTTTCAGGTAGCCACACCTATTTTATTATCATCGCCAATATGTTGAAACATCAGACACGGCAATGAATCAATGATTAATAGACCTAAATCATCAATAATTCCCTCCTTCACTGTTTTGAGTACGTGTATTGCATCTTCTAAATTCCAAACGCGTACAATTCTTATTTTAAACATGATTGCGGCCATTTCCTGTAAAGAATATTTTAAAAAGATTTATATACTATAATATAATAATGCCAATTAAAAAAGCAGTTAAAAATCTGTGCTATGCTAATGGGATAGCTGATAATCTTGCATACATACACTACAATTTGTATAGATATTTTTATTACACCAATGCAGAATAAGCAAACAAACACATTTATTCAGGTGGACATCAAACTCAGAACCTCCTATTTAGCAATTGCTAGTCTCTAACCACTACACCAAAAGGCCAGTTATTGGTAAAGCAATGTTCTATGCTTCTAATGTAATTGTCTTTCATTGGATGTACCTCATGAGAATGTCCACACATGTCAAGAATCTTCTGAACCTTTATTGCTGAGAAATCTCCCTTGGTATCAATGTACAGGACTGAACATTTTAGTTCTTTACAGCAATTGATAGCTAGGTGCAGACAAAACTGGGTCTTTCCAGAACCGGCCAGACCACACAGCTCTGTGATGTGTCCAGTTGGAATTCCACCTTCTAATACATTATCTAGACTATAAATAATGCATTGTTGTTACAATAGATTTTGTTATTTGGTCTAAATCGAAATATTATTGGAACACTGCATACCATTGTAAGTAAGTAGGAATATGTTTTCTATCTGATAAATTCTTGACCAATAACGAACAGCCGTTTACTAGCGGTGCAGAATATCGCAATAAAATATTGCTCCGTATATCTAAAATATCTGATATACTCAATTTAGATATTATTGCCAACCTATCGGGATCTTCTCGTAGAAAGTCACAAATAGTCATAATACGGTTTTGAGATAAAATTTTCAGCATATTCTCCGTAATTAAAATATGCTCTTGCCTTGTTAACTTTTGCATTCTTCTGTTGTGAATTTCAATGACTTTATATCAAATTAACGAAACTATCAGGGATCCAGGATGTACTTCAAAATGTTTACCCATCCAGGTGCATATATATCATACTATTTGGTAACGAAGTATTTATGTTTAGTATTTATATATGTATCCAAGCACAAGAAAAAATTTAAACCTTAACTTAATTTGACATTCAGCTGTCACAAGTCATAGACAAGTATACAAGTTTTTCTGATTTCTTAATAAACTAGACGGTTGTTAATTGAGAGTATACTGAATCACTAAAGAAGCAAATTAAAAATGGCAACTTTAGTCACTTCCTCCAACTCTCGCTCTCTAAGCTCGTAAATTATATATTTTTTAAATTATAATTAAACAAATTATGCAGTTTTTGATAATATTATACTTATAATATTGTTGCCGTTATGAAGTTTATTATTTCTCTATTTATCTATTGTTACAGCAAAAAACAAAATAGTAAAAGAAACACAATAGGGCATTCTTATACATACATATTATTTCCTGACGGATGTAATAACTTGCGATAAAAAAACAAAAATGCAATAAAATTCGAGGTATCACAACCTAGGAACTTACTCACCGCATTGTTGTAGGAAAGTTCTTTGTTGATGAGGTAAAAAACTTTCTAACTCTACAAAAATTTTAAATCATGTGAAGACACATATTTCTACGAATCACGATTACTATTATAATTGTCAGAATAAAAGCATTTATCTTCATTTACCCATTATTAATAATAAGTATTTTTCTTTTCGCAGGGAGGGTTCTGCAGACCCAATTATTATGAAACTTGAGTTGTAAACAATCTCTTTTAGATTTTCGCACCATTTAACACGCCGTGGTTATAGTCAGCGTTGATTCGCACTTGCCTAATAAATTACATTTCTATGTATTATTTTAATCAGTTTTCTTCTCATGATTTCAATATCTTCACTCTGAAAAGAAACTAATATCTAATGGTGAACAATGAAAGGTGGAAAATAAAATGTTATAAATTAATTTCATTTATTATGTTATTCTTATTATATATAGAACATAAAATACAATACTAAACACATTCTGCCTTCGTCGCTTTCTGTTGACATTAGTACAAGGTGCTATTTCAGATTCGTTTCTTTAGTGATTCGGGTTGCACTAAAGTGTATAATAATTGTATTAATATTCTAAGCTTTGTTCAACCTTATACACTAACCACTTTATCACTTAAAATAATTGATTAGTTAATTAATGTTTATGCAACTCAGAATATTTTTCATATCGCTTATTTTTGTTGAATAAATTGAACTGTCTTTTTAGAATAACAACAAGGTTATTTGTTATAAGCCATAGACTATAGATTATGTATGGCGCGCACGCCCGCCATTTTTGTGTTTGCTGTCAAAAGGTGTAATGTCGCAAAATCGTGCATAAATTTATGATTTTCGAAGCGTAGTTTTCTATAATATTATTAGTTTTTAAGTTTTTTATTTTTCCATAATGTCTAATTTGTCACTTGATAAAGAGACGTTTTTTCGTCGCATGAAAAAGCTGTATGCGGTATGGAAGGTTAGTCGGAAAGTAGTGAACACAACATCAATCGTTTTGTCTTCGTTTTATATACTTTGTTTTTTTTAACAGGCCGCCGCCGCTGATCCGAAGAGCGATGAAGCATTGGCGAAAGCCGATTGCTTGGTTTCATGCGTTGGTGTCGATGAAGATACACTGTACAGCAAATCAACAGCCCTGCAGGTAAAATAATGCGTATTCAGCAAGTACGAAGTTACTTTCGTTCTAGATAGCATTGTACCTACGTTTTATATAATACCGGGTGTCTGCAGTTCTCGTCTGTTAGTTTATCAAATGCTATGCACATATTTTATGTCAATGTTTACATTGGAAGCACATGTTTTATTTATGTTTTAGACCTGGCTGTTCGGATATGAATTACCAGACACGATAACAGTCCTAACCGAGCAAAGCATGTGTTTCCTTGCAAGTAAAAAGAAGATCGAATTTTTGAGACAAATTGAGAATGGCAAAGAAGAATCAGAACTACCTCCAGTTAAATTACTTATAAGAGACAGAGTGAGTATACAATACTGCGCAATTATTTTATGTTAACACAATATAACTCATATATATAATATGAAGTAATTATTGTACATGTTTCGAAAGTTACATTTTATGGAAAAATCAGCATAATGTATGATGTATGTCAAATATAACCGTTACAGAATGACAAGGACAAAGAGAATTTCAACAAGCTTATACAAGAGATTAAGAAGTCAAAGTCGGGTAAAAGTCTTGGAGTGTTTATAAAAGACAATTATCCAGGTGAATTCTGTGAGAGCTGGAAAGCGGTCATGAAGGGTGAAAAATTTGAAAATGTCGATATTAGCTCATCAATAGCCATTCTGATGGCGCCGAAGGAGGACCCAGAAGTGATAACAATTAAAAAGGCGTGCTTGGTTACCGTTGATGTTTTCACAAAGTATTTAAAGGATCAAATTATGGAGATTATTGATTCGGATAAGGTAATACTACTTGTAAACAATTCTTACAAAGTGTATTCGGTGTACTTGTTTTATGTATTATTATTATTATACCATCAAAACCTCAATGGATAGGTGGAAAGCACTGAGCCCTAAACATCTCTATTCTTGCCTATCTGCATACTATTGACTAACTATTGCATCTGTATATTATATAACACTAAAAAAATTGTAACCTATGATTAGCTAATCAACATTGAGTTCTTTTTACTGCTTTAAATTTAAGGAACAATAGTAAGTCAAAGGCTTCAAAATTTGCTATGGGCCTTGCGCTAAGGCGCCGTAGTCTAGGTCATTGTTCCTTTACCTTCTGACAGGAGACCTACGTTCAACATTGGGTTGAAAAAAATTTATAAAAGTTTGCAACTGTTTCCTGTGCTTTTTCCAGAAAGTAAAACATTCTAAACTAGCAGAGGGTGTTGAAGCCGCTATATCGGACAAAAAATATGTCACAGGAGTGGATACGAGCCAAGTAGACATGTGCTACCCACCGATCATACAGTCCGGAGGTAATTACAGCCTCAAATTCAGTGCAGTGTCTGACAAAAATCACTTGCATTTCGGTGCGATCGTCTGTTCACTGGGCGCCAGATATAAGTCGTATTGCTCGAACATTATCCGTACATTGCTGGTCAATCCCACGGACGAGATTCAGAGTAATTACAATTTCCTCTTAAATTTGGAGGAAGAGGTGATGAAAAAAATTGTGGCAGGTGTGAAGTTGTCGACAGTTTATGAAGCCGGCCTGGACTTGGCCAAGAAGGAGAAACCAAACTTAGTGGATAACCTCACTAAAACATTCGGGTCTGTATGTTTATTGTTGAAATCTGTTTAATTTTGTCATTCCTTTTGAATGTCGACTATGTGATATGTTCTTATGATTATCTATTTTTTACTCTAGTACGATACCTTTGTATTTAAAGGAGATTAGTATCTGAAATTGCAATCTCAATGTACCATGAATGCTGCATATGTAAATGTCAATTGTAATCATGAATATTTTATGTTTTCTGTCAACATCCAATCACTTTATGTAATTTTTATATACAATTGTAATAATACAATACGATTGTAACACTCTTTCAGTTTTGCAATGGGTATAGAATTTCGTGAAAGCTCAATAGTTATTGGTCCCAAAACTTCGACGGTCGCTAAAAAAGGCATGGTGTTCAATATAAACATTGGCCTTGCTAATTTGACGAACAGTGCCGCCACAGAAAAGGAAGGGAAGGTACGAATTTGACAACAAATTAGTCCATAATTCAATTACTTTTTACTTTTTACAGAGTAAACTAAATTGATACTGCCCCCCACTTGATTTCCGATTTTACTAACACAAATTTAAACGAATTTTCAATGTTGCAAGCTATTTCCTCAGTTTCATCAGTTTGGTTGTGTGATTAGTATAAGGACGACAGACAACCGCAATTTTACATTTTTTTAAAAATCGATTGACATTAATTATTATGTCACAATTTAATATAATAAAAATAAAACCTTGCAGACGTATGCTCTGTTCATCGGTGACACGGTCCTTGTGAACGAGGAACAGCCGGCCACTCTCTTGACGCAGTCCAAGAAAAAAATAAAAAACATCGGCATATTCCTTAAAGATGACGATGAGGAAGAGGAGGAGGAAAAAGAGAATAAGACTGAAATACTCGGTGAGTGTTGTGTGATGTACGATTGAGTTGAGATTGAATGCTAAAGTCTTCAATGAAGCTATTTCATATATCATCTAATAAATAAATCATTATATTTTTCTATACCCTATATCAGGGTAGGCGAACCTTGATGCTTCAACGTGCCATTTTTTCTGAAGAATGTTTAATGGGGTCATTGACATGTCAAAATATTGTGTCGCGTACCATTGGTTCGCCTACCCTGCCCTATAGTCTTCAGCACTTAATTTGAAAAGCAATTATTACACGGAGACAAGTTTATTCCGTGTAACTGTTTTGTTTAGTTTATTGCTTTGAGAGGTTTAGTATCGTTACGTTTTTTGTCATTAACAATGAGAGCTAGTTTGACATATGGCAAAAGACTTGCTTGCTTATGACATAATAAGATTTCCACCAGATTGTAGCTGGCCTGCCTTATTACAAAATATTGGAACTCGCCCAAATTATATGCTGAGGCTATAATAATTATACTACAAAATTTTAAATGTAGACAGTCGTAAAGTATTCCTTACTTTGTTTGAATATAAACTCTAACAATGTACAATATTTAGTAAGTAATATTATGTTTTTTAATCAATTTGCCAGAAAAAGGTTCGATCTCTAATATGGCTATTTAGAAGCTACATACACTAGCTAATTGTGTGCTATTTCATTTATAATTTTTATTTACTTACATGCAATCGTGGATCGATAGAAAATGGAGGTGAGTGTATTGATTTTGGATTTTTTTTAATATAAATTAAGAACTCCGAACATATGTAGCATAGATATCGATCTAGCATTACCAGTGTGACATTCAGGAGTGACATCTTAACACGTAACGGCCACAGTTATCGTGTCAATTCATTACTCTGTATGCGTACACAGGAACACATATTATGTATATCAGTATAGCAAAAGTAATTATAACTATGCATAAAAAACTAATCATTACTGACCGTCAAGATTTTTGTCTGTGACTAGAATTTGTCATGCTTGGCCCATTCTGTTGTGAATTAATTTTTTTTTCATTGCAATTACAGATAATTTTCCTATTAAGAGTACCTACTTTTTTAAAATCTGATAAATTCAGTTATTCATTTCAATATTTTGCTGCGGGAAATTTTAATGGTCTCCTATTTTCATTTATCGTCGTCAATATGTGTATCTGAGCGTAGCAACCTTCATGACGCGACGGTTTTAGGTAGAGGGAAGCGAACGGCGGTTATTGAGTCGAAGCTTCGCACTGAACACTCGTCGGAAGAGAAACGCAAGGAGCACCAGCGTGAGCTGGCGATCGCTCTCAACGAGAAGGCCAAGGAGCGCCTCGCGAGGCAGTCCAGCGGGAAGGAGGGCGAGAAGCTCAGGAAAAGCACCGTCTCTTACAAGAACGTCAGCCAAATGCCCAGGGAGAATGAGGTCAAGGAGTTGAAATTATATGTTGGTGAGTTGTCATCGTGATAGTTAAATAACTATAGTTTAGGTGAAAAATAATTTTTTTTCGACCCTTTTGTTGGTCCACTTCTGGACCGGGTCTCCTCTCATGGTGAGAGGGATTTTGTGAATGATCTATAGCAAATGATTAAACGTGGGACAGATTCAAGCAATCTTGTTACGACAAAACCATCTTCAAAGCAAAAGTAAATGGGAATTGCTTTTTGTATTCATGTGTTGTCCATGTTATGGTAGATCTATCCAAAATGTCAGAGGATTTCGCCGTCGAACGTTAGCTAGCCTATCAATTTTTATAAAAAAGTCCACACTATGAAAAAATTTTATTACAACTCCTCTAAATCTTTGATCTTTTCCATGTTGACTTTTGGTTTTTTTTTTAAAGAGAAATGTTGCTTATACCTTTTCCAATGAAATTTTGAAAGTATTGCGGCTTTGTTTGCAAATAAGATAAGAATTGTTTAACAATGCGTTCGAAATTTTTTTACTCGGTTGCAGATCGTAAATATGAGACCGTTATACTGCCGGTGTTCGGTGTGCCCGTTCCATTCCACATATCCACGATAAAAAACATCTCGCAGTCTGTAGAGGGCGACTACACATACCTCAGGATAAACTTCTTTCACCCCGGCGCCACCATGGGCAGGAACGAGGGAGGCAATTACACACAACCAGATGCAACTTTTGTTAAAGAAGTGTAAGTAAATATTGTCCGGTATATAACATATTTAATGTAGTTGACAAATTTAACGTAGTTAACAAATTTAATGTAGTTAACGAAATCAATGTAATTTGATGTATTGGATTGCATTCAGATTGGATTTGTAATAAAGCGTAGTGGAAAAAATCGTAATAAAATAAATCCATTCGCAGTTTAATTTCAAATTGTTGTTCTTCTTAGCACATACCGAAGTACAAACACAAAGGAACCCGGTGAAATATCGCCGCCCTCGGCTAATCTTAACACTGGTTTCCGGCTCATAAAGGAAGTACAAAAGAAGTTCAAAACGCGGGAAGCGGAAGAGAGGGAAAAGGAAGATTTAGTGAAACAAGACACGCTCGTTATGTCACAGAGCAAAGGCAACCCGAAGCTCAAAGACCTGTACATAAGGCCCAATATAGTAACGAAAAGAATGAGCGGGTCCCTGGAAGCGCACACGAACGGCTTTAGATTCACGTCAGTCAGAGGTGACAAGGTGGACATTTTGTATAATAACATTAAGAACGCGTTCTTCCAGCCCTGTGATGGCGAGATGATTATACTTCTACATTTCCATTTGAAACACGCTATTATGTTTGGTGAGTTGAATTTCATTTTCAATTAGATCTTATAAGAGTTTATGGAATTTTTATCCGGCTCGAAGGACCACTTTGACCATGCACGGGCTTTTGCCGATGACGTAATCAAAGGAAAGACGTTGTTAATTGTGAGAATTTATTGGAAAAGAGATGGATTTATGAGTACGCGCGCGATTCGTTAACAAATAAAAAAAAACATGTTCACATAGATACATAGAGACATTTTAAAATACGGCACAGCTGTCATGGAGGTTGTCAACGTCGACATTTGCAGCGATTCAGTGTCGGTACAAAGTCGCTTATAATGCGTCAATGTAGCAGCGACTTCTTTTACACGAAATCTATAATCATATTTTGTGTTGTCAGGTAAAAAGAAGCACGTGGACGTGCAGTTCTACACGGAGGTGGGCGAGATCACGACGGACCTGGGCAAGCACCAGCATATGCACGACCGCGACGACCTCGCGGCGGAGCAGAGCGAGCGCGAGCTGCGCCACAAGCTCAAGGTGGCCTTCAAGAGCTTCTGCGAGCGCGTCGAGAACATGACCAAGCAGGAGGTCGAGTTCGACACGCCCTTCAGGTCGGCGTAACGTTCGCAAAACATTAAAAAAAAAACAATTTAAACAGATGAACGATAACTTTTTCTAAGTTATACTTCTTTATATAATATAATGCGTGAATTATGATGAGTGAATTTTTAAGATGCGCGCGCACACTGTCACGAAAAACCGACACCATGAAATTAGCTAATCAAACTGGCAGTGGTATTGTTTTTCAGCTTTTTTAGACATTTTGCACAATGAACATTGTGTTTTGAACGATAGACGATTAGGTAATCAATTAGAAAGTCGTCTCATCAAGTGATACTCATAGTTAAAAGATTACTCGGAACAAGCAAACGGACCGCCATAAATGTTAAAATTTGCATTTTTGTTATATGCGCCGTATTTTCACTTGAACTCATTAAAAGAGATTCAGTCACGACAGATGTTGTTACTGTGGGAAACTTAATAAAATATGGAAAATAGAAATAACCAATTAACGTTTATTGCAAAAGTTTAGATACAACATGGCCGCGATTAGTAAAAGCGCAAAGAGAACACACTAGCGCCACAGATGACATAAATGTAAAGACAAAGGTTTTTAATTTGTTTGAGGTGCGCTTAACATTCTTCCGACAGTTACATTGACATTTTCCTCATCGTCCAACAACAGAGAGCTGGGCTTCCCCGGAGCGCCGTTCCGCAGCACGGTGCTGCTGCAGCCGACGTCCGGGGCGCTCGTGAACCTCACCGAGTGGCCGCCGTTCGTGATCGCGCTGGAGGACGTCGAGCTGGTGCATTTCGAGCGCGTGCAATTCCACCTCAAGAACTTCGACATGGTGTTCGTGTTTAAGGACTACGCCAAGAAGGTCGCCATGGTCAACGCGGTGCCCATGAACATGTTGGACCACGTAAAGGAGTGGCTCAAGTGAGTGAATGCGCAAATTCGCCTTATATTCCTATCCGACGCTTGCGAGAGCGTGTATGATTTTCAGACACTTCATTATGTTCTTTAATTACTGGCCACATACAGCTATCTGTTTCCAAATAAGGCAATTGAATGCCAATGTTGTGGTAATCGAACAGCTTATAAACATACATATATATGTGTACGATATAATACTTATATAGATTTTTACTATGCCAAGATAAAAACAAACAAATATGCTCATCACACAAATATTTTTCCTTGGTGGGAATCGAACCCACAACCTCCGATTTTGAAGTCAGGATCTGTAACCAGTCGACCATGAGGCCAGTCAAATCTATCTACGTATCTCCAATATGAACTCTTTCAGTACATATATAAGATTCGCTTCAACCCATCCCTGTTACAGTTCATGCGACATCCGTTATTCTGAAGGTATTCAATCGCTCAACTGGACCAAGGTGATGAAGACAATCACAGATGATATCGAGGGTTTCTTCGACAACGGAGGCTGGTCCTTCCTGGATCCGGAGTCAGATGAGGAGAACGCTGAACAGGTTAGCAATTAGTAGCAATTTGTACATTTAACTCATAACAACCGCTTTTAAAACCAACAACACGTCAGTAAGAAGTATCTAGAATTTGATGTCTATAGATACCTATATTTTATATAGGGTTGTGTAAAATAACTTGGTTATTTCTTATATCCAGGACGAGGAGTCTGAGGAGGAGGATGATGCGTACGAGCCTACAGATGTGGAGTCTGAGGAAGAATCGGAAGACGACTCCGAGTACGACTCTGAGGCTTCAGACGTGTCCGAGGGCTCGGCCGATAGTGAAGGTAGGAAATAGGAAAAAGACTACAGTAGCCCTAGCATGAACCTCTAGCGACGAACTATTCGTACAGTAAATGGTAAAAAATTGTATGAAAAATGTACAGCGCCCCTATGGCGCGGAAAAGGAACTAATTTTGCGAGCACGAACCATGTTTCCCATTTTCTACTGGCCAAGTTAATGTGAACGTAAATGTAAATTCCGCGTTTTGTACGAAAAGTGACTTTTGTATGGTGAATTCGACAGTACTTCGTGCTGCCGACTAATGTAAATGTATCGTTTTCTTGATATCTCTACTTTCACAACTCTGGTTAAGTTCGTGCTCGCGCTACAGGATTGTCCCTTACATAGACATGTTCGTATGTTTTTGTGTGTGTATTTCTATTATGTCACCTGGCATTGGTGTCAATATCACGCATGCTAACATACATACTTATTGCTCATGCATGCGTTCATTTTGCAGGAGGCGAGGACGAGGAGTCCGGCAAGGACTGGTCGGATTTGGAGCGCGAAGCCGCCGAGGAGGACAAGAAGGAGCGCATCTACGACCGCGAGGACTTTGACCGCAAGCGCAAGGCAGGCCGCGACCGGCGCCGCTCCTTCGAGGACGACGGCAAAAAGGGCAAGCACGACAAGGGCTCACACCACAAGAGCTCCAGTTCAAATCACAAGAGTTCCAGTTCCAATCACAAGAGTTCCAGTTCCAATCATAAAAGTTCCAGTTCGAATCACAAGAGTTCCAGTCACAAGAGTCCGTCGAAACACAGCAATAGCAGGCGAGTCGTTTTTCATGAAGTTTTTAAAGTACCAGCGAATTAATCATTATTCAAATTTTCTTTTGAACTGTTAGTCATAGTATCAAATATCTAGCCTTACAAACTAGATGTGCTTTTGTTATGTATATTCGTCGCTCTCTTCATGTATATGCGCCGGTTTTGAAGACCCCCGACTCCCCGCGTCAGCCAGTATCTGACCCATTCAATTGAGATATAAAAGTCTCGGGGTCTACCTGGGCACCTACATCCATCAACACTTGCACTGTACATCTGTGTCGTTATCGATTATAATAATAGTACTAATAATAATAATGTTTATCCAGTCCGTCTAAGAACCGCGACAAGCACCACAAGTCGTCGCACCACGAGCGCGACCGGCCGCACAAGTCGTCTCACGGCAAGTCCAACGGCGACCACAAGAAGCACAGCGACCGCGACCACAAGTCACAGAAGCGCTCGCGCGACGACAGCCGCGACCACGGCCGCAGTCCCAAGAAAGCCAAGTGAGCCACCACACTGTAACTAATACAATATTGCATGCGGAAGAGACTAATTGCTATTCGGAGTCATTTGTTTTTTTTTACAAATATCAAAAGAAGTTTGTCTTATTACATAAGCATACCAAATGGCGTTATGTTCCCATGTAGACAGAACACGATTTGAGTTGCTTATTAGTTAATGACCGCTGACCGCTGCCCCTGGGTATTTGTGCGTTCGATACCTACCTGGGGTAAAGGTAGGATATATGGTGGTGTATATATATTCAGCAATGTAATTTATTATGTAGTTTCGTCAGCTGTCTGATTATTATGATTCAGTTGTTTTAGTGTATTATTGGTGCCACTGATTTCAACTTTGTGTTTGTTGCCAATGAATTTATTTATATTGTTATATTTTGTTACAGGAAATAAGTACACATTGTTGAAGATGATTCTCATTTTGCGTTATACAAGTCGAACGGGTCTCAACCGCTAAATGGCTCTTGTTAGTATTATGATTGTTCAGTTATCGACACCTGTTCCCCAGCACTGTCCGTCTGTTTATTGTTCAAAATCAGGTTGTCTGAATGTTTGTATGTATGTAGATTTATTTCCAATTCCAACAGTGATCGTATTTTAATTTAAATTAATAAAAAAACAATAAAAAAGCAATAAATGTAAGGATTTACTATTATGTATATTTCATTTTCATCCTGAATCATAAATTAAGAGGAACTGTTCATCAAAAAATATACCTTTCGCAATTACTAGGTAACAATCTCACGAATCATTGATTTTATTACATCTTACAACAAAAGCATCTAAAATCACAACGAAAAACAAATTGTACAATATTTACATAAACATTATCTATCTACACTCTGTAGACTGTCTAGTTGGGCAGTTGTGGGCGCTCCGAGTCCGTCTCCTGCGCGGCGACGACCGGCCCTCGCGGCAATACTGTTATTCTCTTATCGGGCAACTTGTTCACGTCCTGTGACTTTATCGTGTCCTTCTGTTCTGGTTCTTGCTCTCGCTTGCTCGAGCTCCAGTAATTCTTATTGACTAGCATAAGTAACATTAGCAACGGTAAGTGTATCAGTGAAAATCTAAACAGTTTCCGCGAACTAGCGCTGTCCGATTTCTTGTAAAATTCCCAGGCTGGAAAAAAGTTATAAGCAATATTAATATACTAGTCTTTTTTTTTAAAATTTTGCATTTTTGTATATAACTGACTTACCTAAGTACATAAAATAAATATTCAAGGGCAACGATCCCGCGGCGAACCACACGTTGGTCACGCCGAGGTACGGCGACGCGACGCACACGCCCGTGATGATGCCCGTGTGTCTAAGCGCCACTCTTCTACATAAGGCTGAAATTTATATACGACTTTATTTTCTTGACACTATTAAATACATTGGGGCGAACTTTTCCTATCACGTGTCGGTCGCGCGTATGACATGAAAAGTATGTATGAAACCTGCGTGATGAAACCCGATGAAATGAAACAAATTAAGCTTAATATGCATTCAAATGCACTAACAATATCTCTTACGTAGTAATATACACTGGCACATATACAAAAATACTATAGGACATGTGTTCTTATTGCGCATAATTTCTATAAATATACAGCAACTTCGTACCGCAATTATAACAAAAATCAAAGACAAACAACAATAAATAATACAAATATTATGTATTGCAGTTTTCTTTCAATACAAAATGGCTTTTATTTGATACGAGATTTTAGCCTTCGAAAGCGTATGTGATACGCAAAGATTGCTATTATAATAGATTTCTAGATTAGATTATTGATCATCAAAAGCGTGCACGTAACAGACCTGGATCAGTGACAGCCATCATGCGATAGCCGGCGCGAGAGTAGTCCGGCCGCAGGTTCCACGACAGCGCGTTGAAGTGCGGGAACTGCCACGAGTACAGGATCACGGCCAGCACCAGCGCGCCCGTGTCCAGCGAGCCCGTGCACCCCACCCAGCCCATCAGAGGGGGGATTGCTCCCACTGGGGATAAACAGTTTTTTTTAACGTTTCGTTCTTATATAATACGCCTGCTCTAACTACGACCTTACTGGAACTGTTTTAGCGTACTTCCCTAAAAAGTGCCAATTCAATATTTTTATTTTGAATAACCTCAATTTGTAAGTATCGGGAACAATAGAGACCATAGAGACGGGGGTTCTACTTAGCTATCTGCACCATAAACAAACAATGCTTTCCCCGGTACAGAAGTGTCAAACAATATTATAGCAATATGGATTGGAGATGAGATGCCTTCATCTCCAAATATCTTTTAATTATTGCCAATGAACTTTTTAATTTGTATAAATAGATAATGTTCAAGCACTGTAAAAGTTGAAATATTTATGGGTGCTTATAGAACAATCAATCAATGCTTTGCATGAAATAACCGACCTACTGAGCCCAGCCACGTGTTGAGTATGGACATCCGCTTCATGGGCGTGTAGACGGAGGTGTAAAGCACTAAGTTCCCGGCGCCCAACGCCGCGGTCAGCGGGTTCACGCCGACGTACAGAACACTGAGACCCGTCGCGGCTGTCGCTGCTGCGAATCCTATGGCATGGGTTGGCCTAGAAAAAAAATAACATACATTCTGATTTACATTCTAACAAGTCTTTAAATATCAGATCGTCAATTTAAAATCAACCACATGCTACAATTCCGTTATTACTACTCACTCTAGCAAACCTTTGACAAGAACGCGGTTCTTCGTTCTGGACATTTGCGCGTCGAACGGCACCTCGTGGTACTGGTTGATCGCGTTAGCGGCGGCCGACACCAGCCCCGTGCCCGCCGCGCACAACGCGAACGTCGTCAGCTCGAAGGGCGCGGGCGCCAGCGCGTACCCCGCCATGGATGTCATTACGACTAATGCTGAAATATTCGATGTATCTTCAAATTGACACTTCACAATCATTGATGTCCCTCTACACATTGAATATGAACTAAAACTCGATCCCATCATTTTATGATTAGGTACATAACATACACATTAGTATTTAACTATGTCATTAGGATCAGTCTTATTTACAATGATGATTTAATGAAATACATACAGCCATCAATGATGCTTTGAAGTAAATTTGGACATACTTACATATTTTTAGTATGACATCATAATTTTACACATCATGATTTAAAATTTTAAAACGTAAACATAAACAGGAAATAAAACAGGAAAATGTACCTGAAGACCTTTTTGAAGTATGATATAAGCGAAACATACTTACACGTTAATCTAAACTTCGACAACATCATACAATATTGTCCTACATTGTTCTTTATATCGTGTGTCGGAGTCTCCTTCCACACTCTGGTGTCTTGAGGCACAGCTTTGCTCTTTTTCTTGGTGGACGAGGATTGTGTTTGACTTGTGATGGGCAAATTGCTTCTCCAACATGGTGATGTTGATATGCTGGCCAGTTTTTGTAACGACCAAACATTCTAAAACATCAATCACATATCTATGAAATCTAGCATTATTAAACACTTGACACAGTGGAAGTAAAACAATGCGTCTACTTCTAATAAAAGACAAGATTATTCGGGGACATTGTTTTCCAATCACCAATGTGTATTTATTAATATTCCCTTATGTGTGTACCTTGGTAGACACACTGTTAAGGACACTAACAACTAAATATCTTGAGACATAGAGTCAGTTCAAGTTGAGATAGGACATTTATGAATAGATTTTGTGGTCCATTTGCTGTTTACTATGTCTGTAAAAATATGAACAACAAACCGACAATAATTTACCATAAAACCAAAAAAAAGCTAATTATACTAGACATATATTTATATTTGCAGGTACTATGACTGTACACTTACTCCAATTTTAATTAGTGCCGATTTGGAGGACCGGCCGACAGGACCGTTTTTCAAACATATACTGCAGTGCAGCACCTTTAGGTAGGACATAGCGGGACTCCAGGTTGTGCTTTATATTAACATGCTGAAATAAAGAGACATAAACAATTCTTTGTTACTTATCATGTGAAGAGAGTAGCAAAGTAGTGGATACTCACAAGTATCTACTGCCATTCATAGATGTCTGCAGTTGATGGGAATGAGAATTGTTAATGTCAATTAGTTCAATTAGTATTAATTGATAACACTCCTAGTTACTTAGTAAGTTTATTAGGAAAGAGCTGCTGGAATACAACCGTCAATATTACTTCATTTAATAATTTTACGTTTAATGCAGTAGGTAGTAATTACGTCGCTAATCCTGAGCACTGAAATGGTCACAAGTACTCACGCCCTTCCATACAATATACAAATTATTTTAATAACAACTGCTGTGATAAAAATAGTCGGAGCGATGGCGTAGAACTGAATGCAATGTATACTTGTTTTACTACTAACAAAGTGTTTAGGGACCAGATTATTATTCAGACTCAAATTTTAATGAGTCTCTTAAAAACAGGCTTACATATGCAACAGCAAATCAGTTCAAAAATATTCTTTTATACCTTTCACGTTTATATAAATTATTGGTGAGATTTTAGTATCATTATACACGTTGTACTGAATGATAAAAAATGATAACATTGTAGTACATAAACCAACAAGCCCTATACAAGTAAACCTAAGGAGAATAGTAGAATTCTTTAAATTTAGGTTTTATATGGATATATTGTACTTACTTATTATTTGTCTTTTGTCCTTCAATAAATGTTAAGTATTGTTTCCTATATTTAATAAAAAAAACAATAGTATTCAAAGCGCCAAATCAAAATAGTGAGGTTATTTAGGTAACCCGATTGAAGGCTGAAGGACGTAATACGGACGTCACTTTTCATATGACATATTGACTAAAAGTCGTACTGATTATCTCTATATTTTAAAATAAAATAAAACTGGAACATTTATAAATACAATTTCTGTTTTAAATTGATAAATACTTATAAGATTCTATGATAGGTTTACGTTAAGTTAGCAAGTACTAGCTAGCAAGCCACGAATTTTTAATTGTTTGGATCAATCGGTAATATAATTAAATATTACGTTAAAAAATCCAACTTCACGCATATTAATCTGGAATTTATATAATGGTTACTTAGCAGAAATTTAAAACAGAATATCTACATTTGCTATATTTTTAAACTTCTACAGCCGACTATTTCTTTTATACACTGAGACATCTGGCAATAATCGTCAGAAATCAATATCTGCCCATTGAATGGGTAAAACAGCATTTACAATAGATAAAATGGAAGTTATATAGGTACAGCTTTAAAATTATTTATTAAAGGTGTGTCCTCCTGTATCATTTTAAACCTGCACTAAGGATTAGATATAAATTGATATGAAGTTTAAAAAGCATTGCTATTCTAATGAAAGACTTAATATAAAAGTGGTTTCTGTTTATTCAAAAAAATTTTTTTTTGGGAAATCCGCGATTTGAAGCAGTAACACTGATTTTTTGTTTTTATTTTGGTTCAATTAGGATTCGAATACGGAAGTAGCTGATTTCTTGTTGACGCTGGTGTTGTGAAACATGTACTATTGCTTTTTAGATCCGTATAAACTATCTAAATTATGGTGAGACACGCGTCCTAAACCTAAATTGGCGAGCAATAACTATCATGGCTACGCGTGGAGACAAATCTGGAGCCAGCACAGCGGGGACAGGCGAGGAACAGGTCGTCGAGGTAAGTTAATTTGGCCTACATACCGTTGACGGTTATATATGTATTTCACATAATTGACTATTCAGTATTATAGGAAATATATATGCGTATTGCAGACTCTGGCGGAGGTGTTTCGATGTTTCATCTGTATGGAAAAGCTGGTGGACGCCCACTTGTGCCCGCACTGTTCGAAGTTGTGCTGCTATTCTTGTGTACGGCGGTGGCTGACTGAGCAGAGGTCGCAGTGCCCGCATTGCCGTGCCTCCCTACACCTTCACGAGCTGGTCAACTGCCGCTGGGTAGAAGAGGTCACTCAGCAAATAGAAACCATGCAGACTACCTCAGCACTTCATAGAGATAATATTAGAGACAGGTGATGTTATTATTAACGTAACGTAACATCACGCCTGTAATCCCCTAAGGGGTAGGCAGAGGAGTGTAGTACCCCCCCACAATTCACCAGTTACGTTTAAGTCCCACAATGGAATAGGTGGTGAGCCTATTGCCATGCACCGGGCACAC
>DWDX01000881.1:0-22056 GCA_018245675.1 Agara michaeli | reverse complement strand
AACATAACTAAATAACGATGAAAACTAGACACTGAGTCTTAAAAATACATAGTTATAGCAACAATATCTAAAACAGTCCGTAGTTTGCGACACAATAAGTACGAGCACAGTAAAAAACTGCCGAGCATTGTCGTCAAACAATAGCGAGTGGGGGCTAAGATTGGTGAGAGGCCAGCTCCCAGAGGCGGGACACGTACGCGCGGGTATCGGCGCCTCTTCATCAATTGATTTCGCGCCGCCACGCTCGCAGTGCTCTCGCGGCCAACGATCCAAGCCTTCCATCTAATTTTGTGACTGATCGCGTTTTAAAATTCTTTTAACGAATATATTTAAATTAAATAAATTCAAAGCCTATACCTAGAGTATAGTCAAAAAAAATCGTACTCTACATTTTAAATTCACCTTGATAGAAAGAGATAAAAACTTGAAGCGTTAAAATAACAAATTGTAAGCATTCATTTGGATTATTTGGATGATGCAATGATTTGGAAAGTGATTATCGATTAGTTGTTCGCTATCCGTTTCAGGACAAAGTTAAAACCGAAGCATCCCAGAAGGAATGATGTCACATACATAAATGGTTAGAAATGAAATTCATGTTTGTAGAGTACCTTAAGAAATAATTTTTGAACTTTTTCCATTAGAAGCTCTTAAATCTCACCGAATTTGGACATCCATTTAAAGATTTCAGTCGATATTCTTATGACAAAAATCGCCAAAATCAAGTAATAATATTATTAACTAGCGATCTCCCAGTAGTCGGAAATTGGCCGTAATTCGTAATTAAATTTGAAATTTGAACATCATCGGTATACTTGTGTCAAACAGAATATCATATGATTATTGCATATATAATGTGATTCTGTAACTTTTTTCCGTACATTAATTTTAGATTTATATAAAAAACAGCTTTGATGCGGTTTTTATTTGCCAAGCTATATTTAATAAAGCACTAACGTCTTTTTTTATAATGAATTTAATTGTAGTGCAGTTATATGCGCTATAATTAAATCGTATGTAAATAGGTATGTTAATACCTACTCATTTTCGCTTTCACCACTCCTCCATATAAACAGTATCTAACATTTTCAAATTTCACACTCCTCCGTGCGTGCAATATGAAGTGCGTTAAAAAGAAAAACAGAGTTCACCCTTCATGTATTGATGTATAGATTGCATAGCGAGGTAGTGTTACATTGTAAACGGTAGCAAAATCTATTTGGTACCGACTGGATGCACTGGCCTTCGTCGCACTCAGATAATTTAATCGATCATCGACCTATACACATGTCATAATTGCAGAGTCAGAGGTTGCACGCTCCGATAACAATTAATTTGTTTCGACTCGTTCTTACTGCTTATTGATGATAGTGCAAACCGATTTTTTAGGGTTGTGGGATCAACGCCATATATCGACAGGGCTCTTACAAATGAAGCGAAAACATTCAGCTACCTCGATTTGATGTATCGTGCAAGGTAGAAGGTGGTCACAACATTAAGCGCCCGCCCGCCGCCGGTGAGGGTTTAGCTTTAAACGATGGGAAAGATTAATAAAATACAATCGTAACGAAAAAATATAATTTTATTATAAATAGGTATAAAAATTTGTATCGTAGCTTTGTATAAAATTGGCAAAAGATTTCTACAGTTATTGGCACTCAGCAATGTTATCACAGCACAAATATCGACTCCACATACTGCTTGTAATACTATTTAATGGTATTTGTTTCACATTGTAACTAACACTTTTAGAGTTATTGATTATAAAAATCTAACACAAGCAAACAAATGTTACACAGAAACAAACATAAAAATGTTAGTAAATCTCAAACAAAACGAACAGAAGATAGTAACAAAATGCTCCTGGCTGGAATTATTCTACATAATAGAACATGCCATAGATACTCTTAGATCATATATTAAATTAATAGCATATTCCCTTTTGTAAATCGTTGACATATAACAAGTGAAAATTATTATTATATCTCATCAAACAATAATCGGTAAATCGTTTAAATATAGACGATTTGTATAAAATGGTATACAAAAATGCACATTTTTAAATAAACTTTTTCTTAAATAGAATTGATTCCTAAATTTGAATGAACACATAAAATAAGCTCCAACAATTGGTAATAAATATATATTTATATAGAATAAAAAATCTATAAGTAAAACAGATGGTGGTGTAAATAAATTATTGCATTTTGCGAAGCAGATTCCCAGTCCAAGAGTCCATTCACCCGCTCTATGCAAACAAAGAGTTTGCACAAATGATTTCTTAGGTACCACTAGACGGTGAGATACATAATTTCAATAGTATCATAATTTAAATTAGCGCATTATATAAAGCTACTATATTGTATTAATAAAATTCTATTACTTAAATAATTTTACAAATCTACGCTAAATACATGTACGAAAAATATTTTCAATTCAAATGATATAGTCTTTTATATAAAAAGACACGCTCTCAGTCTATATAAAATGGAAATATCAATACAAAAATAAAATAATTCATTTTAAACATTTATAAATAATTTGTATTGCAAATAAAAAAAATTAATAAAATAAATAATCCACAATTCATTTTGCTCTAATTCTATACCTGTTTCAGTGCAGACACAAACAAATATACGTTTTATGTAGACGACTTCCAAATGTTTTCCGATTCGAAATTTCAAATTTTATATTAATATTCATTTAACATCACACAGTTTTTAGCACAAACTAAGTATAATTCGATGAGAGCTTTTTTAATTTTTAATGTTTACATCCGTAGCCTTTATAAGACAACAAGCGAAACGTTCATGGTTTTATTGTTCAGGAATTGTTGTTGCTAAACAATAAATATGCATAGAAATGTTTTAGCTAACCTACCTTACATAAGAATACTACAATCACTTAGCATGAAGGTGCATATATCCAACAAGGAACGATATTAAATTTATAGAGTATTTTACTACCGAAATTGAGGGCACGCAAAATCCTCGAGTAAGAGGCGCAGTTACATTTAATTATGTACGACAGTAAATATTATACATTAAAAAAAATTAACTGCAGACTATTTGGAGGTAAATCTTCGTAAATATATAGGTAAATATTCAATAATTAACGAAACATATTTCATACTCAGCATTTAAAGCCGTTGATAGCAATTTTTTAAATTTGTAAATATTTTAAAATTTTCGACAGTAATACACCCTATTAATATCATGGTAACTTTCAAACCGATTAAAACCTTACGAGAGTTCCAAACGATAAGTTCATTCGCTTCAGATTCGATCAGTTGATGAGCAGACGGGGCGCGGCTCAGGCGTCGGGCGAGAAGTGTGCCAGCGCGTAGTCGTGGTAGTACATCATGATGGCGAGCGGCTGGCCCAGGATGAGCGAGCTCCACACGAGCAGGTTGCCCCAGCGGGCGCCGCGCCGCCGCTGCACCAGCCGCGATATCACGGACAGCGGCGGCTGCGCCATCATGCCCAGGAACGCCCAGATGCGGAACATGCGGAGCGGTACGCTTACCTACAAACAATTGTATATCATCACTAAACTATATATCATTATTCATAAACAATAACTGTTGTTTCTTATCCGGCCAAATTCCCCAGCTGAGCTACCGGGGTCTATCTTGTCAGACGCGAGAGCCTGCAAGTAGCATGTAAAGGAAGTCGAATCGAAATCTCTCAACACGTACCAAATACTCGTGGAAGAAGGCGGATATGGCGAAAACGACAGTGCTAGCAGCCGTCTTGGTATACCCCATCTCCGTCATCGGTATGTACACGTGGCGCACTGCCCAGGTGTGCACGGGCATGTTCCACGTCCTCCAGAACACCTCGATGTTATTCGCGTTCCACCAATCGTTGTAGAAGTTCCGGTCGGCGAAATGCAGCAGCTCGCCCATCAGGTTCAGGAACGAATGGAAACTGAGATAGAAGAAGCACAGCCACACGAAGTGGTTCGGTACCTGCAATTCGGAATATAAACAGTGTCAGATTTTGTATGACGAGATAAGAATTAATATGAATATAAGTAATGCGATGGGACAGTATCTCCAAGTGACTAACGCCTAGCAGTGAGAAGAGAGAAGACGAAAGAAACTGCATACATAATTGACTACTTTGCATGTAATGTATATCCGAGTAGACGCGTACTAACCGCGAGTTTGAGAAGTCGTTCTGTGGTTCTCATGATATCCATTTGCGAGAAGGGGTCGACAGCGTTTGTGATGGACGGGATCATCCATTGTTGGAACAGCGCCAGAACCAAATTTATACCGAACACTAATTCAACAATTCTCTTTATCAAGAACCTTTTTCGTATCCTGCAATCAATGTTTCTTTACTAAATTTACGTGGCGGAGAAAATCCATAACAATTTAATAGTTTTCTTCAAACAATTTTATTTAAATACACTTAGGTAGATTAGGTTGGGTAAGGGTCCAATTTTAAATGTTTTATACACACACAGTAAATGTTTGTTTGGAAACTTTGGCACAACGATTACAGATACTATTCGATTTACAAAAATGTTGCAGATTTACAAAGCAAAAAAAACTATAGAAAAATGCATAAGCAAAATAAAATCGATAAAATATGTACAACAACATGCAACTAACCGTGTGGTACGGGGGAAATTCAATTCATAGCAAAGGGTTGGTGCCAACAGGAAATAGAACAAGTCTCTAAGGTTCAGGTTGTTTGGGTACGTCACCAGGCCTGCGGTTATTGCATCGTGAACTTTCTCGTCGTCTACATTCTCTGATGATTGGAGAGGTGAATTTAGTATTTTAAATCAATGCTGTAATATTACATGGCAACACACAAAATACTAATAGGAACATCTGTACACGACTTTTACCCGACACCTGCATTAAAGCAACTTATAACTAAAGGTATATAAAGCTTTAACACATTTTGACTACATTAACACAAACATAGAACTATATATAAGACTGCAGGTTTAAAACAATATAATTTGCTGGTTCAAATTGTAAATACGCGAAATAATTAGCTAAGGTGTTTCCTTAGCTAATCATTTTATAATGACATACATTCTTCATTAATAAACATATTATATATAGTATTACACACATACACTAAAAAAATACATAACATAAACAATATACATACAAAAGTTAGCGGGAGGTTAGTATGTACATTGCAATATAAAAAGTTGACTTACGGTCCTGTTCGGCATTCATAAGTTCATCTGTAAATATTATATTTAGCATCATTCTCTGGCCTTCACGGAATAATACAGTGAAATTTATCTTTTATGTTTGCTTTCTACTTAAAGATTAGATACATATAACTTGGGACCATTCAAAACAATAGCGAATAGCCACTTCCCAGGGAAGTGTGCTAGATCTAACTAGACGAACAACACGTCAGGCGAGCTCGTAGATAAACGAAAGCTAATTACACAATAAAAAAATCATCAAGTGAACAATGCTAGATCCAACTATTTGTTACTCAACATTTTTTATAGCAACTAGTTTACATTTCTAAACATTTTAATACAAATAGTATGAAGCGCTCTTAACCCTGACGCGATTGCAAATAGCAAACGATCTGTGAAGTTAAGAAACTTGTTGGGTTGGCATTTAGATTGGTAAACATCAGGGGCAAACTTATAAATTGATTAATAATTTAATTTTTTATAAAATAACACTATACAAGTAATTGTTTGCGCCTTTTAAACAAAATAATGTTGTAGGAAAGTTAGTCAAAGTTATCAATTATCTTATAGCACTTTAAATTCAAATTCAAATTCAAATTGTTTTATTCATTATAAGGTACATACATATACTTAATGATGGTCATGTTTTAGTCATCTTAATTATTTCGGCATTGTGTGCCCCTCAGGCTATAGTAGACAGGGAGAAAAAAAACGGTAAAAAAATATATATCGAAAATATATAATGCTTAGAACCTAATACTATTCTTAATCGGTTAACTAAATAACTCATTTATTAATAAAAAAATAATTAAACAGCATACTCACTCCAATTTGGTGCCGACAAACTTTGACGACGCAGCTTATTCTTCGCGTATTTCCGTTTCATACCATTACGGCACCAATGATTGGTCTGAGCGTAACTCCATAGTTTCAAGAACAGTATCAGGTATATTATACAGACGGTAGTAATTCCCACTGAAATAGACGATGAGGAAAAAGTATATAAATAACTCAGTCATACGCTAGTACAATAATTTTTTAATGTACAAAAATAAATAAGTACGTTCAGTACATTTTTAAACATTAGTGGTGTAATAAAAACAAGTATATTTTATTATAAAGAATTATAATAAAAATCATAGTTGCCAGCAATGTCCTGTAATTTTACATCATTTGTTATTTTAGGCCTACTTAAATATACAATAGATGAAAAAAAATGACACCTCTATATTAAACAGTCATTAAGTACATAAATTATTTATAAGTCCACATGCTCAAGTTTTAAATTTGGCTAAGAAATTGACAACAGACATTGTACTCATTTTTGTGAAATACTTTCAAAAATAATTTCACATAATTTTTTATTCAGATTTTTATAAATAGTAACAAATCATGTGCAGAATATGTTATAGGCTCTAAAATTATACAGTACTGGTATAAAACAACAAAAAGTACCCAATGCTAATTAATCTTTGATCTTTGTACTCTGTACAGAGTTCATGGAAAACATGACTAACCGTTTGCATGAATGTACACGACAGGTAATGTTTAAGTACATATGGCACGTTTATTCTATTTAGTTTTGATAAGAAAAAATAAAACCCCTTTTAATAATATCAATATTAAAAGCACATTTTGTGTAATAAATTCAACAATACAATCTTTGTTTTAACTAAATAAAACACGAACTAATTAGATAGCTAAGATGTTAATAAATAATAATACATGTAGTTACATACCAAAACTAAAATCATCTCCTTTGAACTGTAGCACAATAACAGGCAAACTTACTGTAAATACGATATTAAACACTTGCATAGCAATACCAAGTTTCTCAGTAATGATGTCCTAAAAAAAGAAAAGAATTGATTAGAACAATTGTATTTAAAATGTTAAGCCTATATTATTCAAACTAATTAAAACTTACAACCGAGATTGCCTTTTCTATTAACAGGCTAATAACAGCGGGAACAACAGCAACTGCAAAAAATAATTACCTACTTAATACCATTGTAATACGTAATTATATGTAATGTCATACAATATAATACTTATGGGTGTTTTAATTAACATTTTCATTTCATTTCTTCCATAATTATTCATATCATAAAATTAAAATATGAATACTCTGTAAAAATATTCACATTAGATCAGTATAATATGTCATTTCAATAGAAAACGATAATTACTTCGTTATCAACATTACACCAAAAAAACTTACATGTTAACAAGATAACAGAAGGATATTGATAATTTGGGTTCTCGCTATAACCAGTGAGCATGATAATCCATTCAAAGGGATCAACGCGAAGTCCATATCTGCAATTAAATAGAAAAATAATAGATACAATTACCACCAGTGATCACACAAACAAAAAAAAATCCATTACATTAATGACTTTTTATTTCATTTTTATAAATCAACATGTTCATCCAATCATCAATCCATCTATTACCTTATACACAGCAATATTTTTCATTAGAAAGGCAACTGCAAGCAAATAACAAGAACACAATAAACTTTTCATACTAAAAGCACTTTGTTAATGATATACCTAGCTCCTCTAATCATGAACGCCTCATATAAAGAGTTCTGAGAGGTCTGTCCTTCAGCTGTTTTCTCTCTGTATAGCATGCTTGGACATAGGTAATTTTACATATTACATCATGTGACGATTTATAAAGAAAAAAACGACACCCAATCTCTATGACTCATTGCTGGTTACAAGCCATTCTCTGCAATATTGCATGTATTGCAGAAGATTACAATTACCATTAACAATACCTCATTCATGAGCGGACTATATTCTTGTTTGATTTTCAGATCTGTTGCAGGTTGCAACCAGATCAGGGTAATGAGTACTTAAAATAATGAACATTATTTGTCTATAATGTCATATAAACTTACTTTAAAAAATTCTCTAGACAAAGACGGAGACCACCAATAGTGAGCATTAGGAAGCCCCAGTTGACCAGACCAGTGAAATTGGCAAACTCTGAACTCCATGAGAAAAGAGAATCTCGAGGTTTATGACATCTGAAAAATTTAAAAATTTTGTTTTCACGCAAAATATTGTCTATATTTTTTTCATAATTCATATCTCATATAGTTTGCATTTAATAGTTAGTTACCTATATTTCAGAGTACTGATACAAGATTTTAAATGTATAGACCGCCTTGTGCGTAATAACGGAAATGAGATTTGCATCTTGACGATTTTGGGCCTTTCTAAGGTCATTTAATTACATCCATAAATCATGAAATAAGATAATAAAGTGCAGCATGATAATAAGAATTAAAAAAGTATGAAATAAGGCAGACTCAATTTACAAAACGCTAAAAGTTTAACAAATTCAAATTATGTAGATTAAAGAAATTAACAGGACGGTAGATTTATGAAAACTTACGGTTTATCAAACTGCATTTTCCTAGCCCTTCTTTCCTTTTCTGTAATTTCTTCTGCTCTGGTTACACTTTGAGCTCTTCTATACCGTAAAACTTTATCATCAATCTCAGTAGTCATTGTTTTTAAAATTTAGATTTAGTTTAAATAATACAAGCCTTAACAACTGTGTAAAAGAATTATCAAAAACTTATCCCCTTATCAACCGTCTGTGTTAAGCAACCGTCTGCGCGAGTGCGAGTGTGTGTTTTTGTACCATGCACGGACACGAACCCATATATGTAAGTATGTATAACTTCGTACGCAACGCACGTACAAGAATTCGTGTTGTAAATGTCATACGTTCAGCCAACGGAGTATATACATATATTTATTGTGTTTTACTAGAACAATATTGCTTGTCCTGTAGCATTAAAGTCCTTTTGGCTATATAATTAAATTAACCACAAGGACACAAAAGCTTCGAGACGAAATGCAGAGTTCTAATTACGATACATTGATATAAGTAAATAAGTATATGTACTTATTTATCTACCTAAAAAAAATCGCCTTGAATTGCGTATCTACCTCTTTTTTTCGTTGGTAAAAACTAAAAATATCTTGAAACTTGTTTTAATTGGCTTCTTGACATTTGTAAATATACTTAGTATAAAAATTGTTGAATACTGTACCTTAGGTAAAAAAATATTGTTATCATAAAAGAAACGCTTTTATTTTTGAGAAATAAATGGAAATATTTTCATTCACGGTCACAGTTTTACCGCAAGAATTGCCGTAGGTCATGGTTAATGGCTATAAGTAAGGCATGTTTAACGATACAATAAATAGTCACTATACCATTAAAATCAAGGCTTTCTCTCGTCTTTACTATATTTACAATTACATGCAGGCTTATCATGCTGACACTATGTAGAACGATTTTATTTTAATGAAGGCAATATTTAAAAAATTGCATAGTACATTATCATTGTCAATTTATTTGCGTGTAATCCCTAATTTTGCTCTACAGGTCTGCAGTAATGCTCTATCTGTCTGCCTGCTTGGGATTTTAGAGGGCAAAAATATCCATGTATATATATAAAGTCTGAAAGTATTATTAATGTTATAACATTCGTTGTACTGGATAAAAGTAAATGCGATTTTACAAAATGCGTAATATGTATATAATCAATTACGTTTCCTTTTGATACGGTGCCAAATTTGAGAAAAGTTCAAAGTAATTATTACTATTATTATTAACTGTTTAGATTTACTTTATTTCAATTTACTTTTCTTTAACTTACTTTTATATTTATATTTTTGTCTTATTCACATATGTTTGTTAATTTTAAATTCTATCATTAGGTTGTATAGTTTTAAGAATACGCATGTTGTGGCACCCTGTAATTGCGGGTACACAAATATTTTTAATATATTACAATGAATATATCGTGTAACTTTAAAATTGTTTTATCTGTGTTGGGTGTCCCAAATTAAATAAATAAATAAATAAGCTACCTGGATTACTGGATAGTTAATTGACCTAATTGTATATATATATACTTAGTTATGGTTAGAACCGGCAGATAGCGCTGTCCTAGATATTTTAACTTTCCGACCAGTTTTATTGTTGTTACTACTTTGACTTCTCACATAAAAAAACCATATAATTCCAAATTATCAACCTTTTCCACAGGAATGCAAGCAAATATGCCGAATATCGATAAAATTGTAATTTACTCTAGTTTAAATTATACATTATTATATCGATAATTTGTGACTTGACAGACAGTCAAATAATACTCGAGAAATGGTATGACAAAAAGTCTTATCAAATAATCGATCTCATAATCGATATGTACTGTCATTTTTTTATGCGTCCTTGTCCACCAATTCAATGTTCACTCTTTCCTTCCTGTGTTGGGTTGTGGAGCTATAATTTCGCAGGCGTAATGTAATTAAAAATATAAAATATCTAACCCAAATTAGTGTAACTTGTAAATGTTTTGAGAGACAAATAGAATTAGAGAAATATGAAGATTTGGACCTCAGAACACACATTCAAGTGAGTTGTGACGCAACATTTGGTAAGGAAATATACTGGAGACAATGTTATCATTACAAATGATTACTTAAACGTTGCAGCCACCCTTGGGAGACAGTCGCTCAAGCAGCATGGCGAAAATATCCCAATCCTATGAACCCAGCCGTCATAGGGACTGATGTGGTTGAAAGGAAAGTAGTAGATGGAGTACTGCATACCCACAGGCTTGTTAGTTCAAAATGGTTTTTTCCAAGATGGGCTCAAGCGGTAAGGAAGCGTATGTTCTATTTGAAGAGAAAGGAACTTTTATTTGAATGTTTGTTTTTTTTTGCTTAACGTATTATGGAAAAAATCGTTAAATATTAACAAATGACAGTTTATATCGAATGGAGCGTTAAGGGCAATAATTGTAATAAAACAATGAGTACAATAAATATAGTCTGCTTGATAATGATTGTGTATTAAAAGTTCATTAAAATAATATTACAGCTAATCGGAACTGCTAAAATTTGCTATGCAAGTGAAAAGTCAGAAGTGAATCCAGGCGAGCGACTAATGACCTTAAAGACCACCAACTTGACATTCTGTAGGTACATTGCTGTAGATGAAACAGTGAAATATACTCCTCATCCATCTGATACCTCTAAAACTCTCCTAACACAGGAAGCGGTAGTGACAGTCCAAGTAAGTTCAGAAACCATTCACATACTGTATTATTTATATAATATTTGTTACCATAGTACTGTACTGGCTCTGCTTAGTTTGGGATCAGATTGCTTTATGTTATATCCCAGTATATAATTGACATTATTGATTGGCCCATTTGCTTAACACTTCTTAGTAAGAGTTAAGGTACCAAGAAACAAATGTTTTGTAACAGTGTGAATTTTTTTACAGATATCATTCATTTCTTATCTCCAGATAAGACAAATCAATTTATATAAGTCTTGCACATTTTGTAACCTTTTGCAAAAAATTTGCCATAGTCTTGATATATGCATAAATCTTGTGATATGTTAATTCAGTTTTCATCTAACAATGATAAAAATGATAACCAATCAATTTTGATAAGTGAGTTCATTGTTTTTATATTCAAGGCCAAAATTAAGGGCAGATAATGTATATATTTTCGAAGTACTTTTACTTGCAGAATTAATTGTAAAAGAAAAAATGTTAGCAATGTAAATCTTTATTATTTTTAATTATAGTGTTATCTTAATACATATCTTCTGTGATGTTGAAATCCACAAAAAATTATGATGTAGGCTTGATAAATATGTTTTTAATGTTCAACATTAAACTATGAAATTCTAAACCGGCTCTATAGAAGTGTGGAGTAATAATGAAAATTTCAAAATATTTAACAACAAATTCAAGTTTTTACCAACTGATTGATAAAATTGTGATACTATCTAAATATTTCATTGTCACTGTAATTCTATTTATATTAAGAATCTCTGTGCCAAAACTACTTTGTTATAATAGTAAAAGTATGCATGTTGGCATACAAACTATTTCACATAACATGTCCTTGAGAAAATATTGTACTTCATACATACATACATATTGTACAGTTTGATAAAATCTAAATGTTTTTGTATGTTTCCTATTAATATAGTCTCAATAGCACTAAACAACAATTTATTCATTTTTTATTTTACTGTGATATTGATAAATTTTGTGCCCTGGCCAATTACAAATATTACACCATCCAATGTACCTAATGCTGTATTTTAATTTGGTTACACTTTTATTACAGGGTGTGCCGCTGAGTAACTACATGGAGGATCTGCTTGCAAATAAGATATCATTGAATGCTGGTAAAGGTCGACAAGCCATTGAGTGGGTTATAACAAAATTAGATTCAGAGATAAAGGAACTCGCAAGTTCCGCTTGTAAAAGTACAGATGAGCTGCTATCTCAAACAAAAAAATCAATAGATGACATAACTTCTACAGCAAGGAGATCGATGGATGACATTTCAACGAAAGCAAAGAAGTCCCTCGACGATATCGAGAAATTCACAAAGGCCAACGCAAATCAACGAAGCTGAAAAGAGGAGTGACTTTAAGTGTCGATTCTTAAAGCGGGCTTCATTATTTTCACTTGCACAAGACTCTTATTATGTACATTGCCATCTTTTGTGCTTAAAGCTAATTTCAATTCATGTGCATCTGAAAATATAGCATATATTTAAAAAAACACTTGTTAATTCTGCTGTGAAATGGTTATTACCGAGTATTTATTGGAGCCCTGACATTAAATATGCGGATTAGCTTGATTACAGCTAGATTTAATTTAATATCAATAGTCATTAAAATAGTCCATTCAATTATTTTGATGTAGGTATATGTCACTAGTTGTTATTTATTTTTGTACAGTAATTCACACCATATAATGAAAATTATTTCATTGATTTCCTAGAAATACTTATATTACTAGTTCCATCTGAAATAATATCATTGTTAATATGTTCATAGTTACAGACATAAATCAAAATTTAAGGCACGATGTTTGTGTGACTTGTAACTAACATGAGTGTTAAGTTTAAAATATTAATTCCAAACTGTTTAGATCTCATGTTAAAAAGAACCAAACCAGTGTGACAGTGACTATAATGCTTTAGTTAAAATGAAAGACTTTTTATCCACAATTACTTTATTCCATTTGCAATAAATTTTATGTTACAACATTTTGCAGTTGTTTTATTGAATGCATATGCATTAAATTATTATTGATTAATTCTATATCTAGACTTTGAACCTAAAAATAATTCTTGTTTCATTTCTGTAATGTTGGCTGGTACAGTTCATCATTCTTTTGGAGTGTTCTGGCTTCCTGTGATAAGGGACAGTTTTAAAATATTGACATTAAAGGCCTTTTCAACCCAGTAGAATCATACATAAATTTAATCTAATAAATCTTAAGTTAAATCTACAAAAATTCACCACAGACATTCTTAGATATAACACACACATACCGTCACGCCAGGTACCTAATGGGGTAGGCAGAAAGCACTTAGATATAAATTACAATATAACATGTTATAACCTTTTCAAATCATCTACCATCTCTAATGATTAACTTTAGTATTAAAATAGAAGAAAACCATATGCTACAATCTATACATATTATAACCAAGCTTATTTTTAATAATCAAGTAACAATTAATCTTATTATGTTTATTGTATGAATAAAGGAAAAGAGCACACACTTGGCATTTTTGCTATTGTACATGCCAACCATCTATCTTTGCTACCTTTGATGGATGTACAGGGAAACGTAATTCACTGAGTGGATTGGTAAAAAGTGTTCTGGACATTACAATACTGTAGTCATTTAGTACTACAGGTATTAGTAACTGCACACTACAATTGAGAGGAATTACTATAGCAATAAAACCTAAACTTGGACCAATCATACTTTTTAAACACTCTCCCATATTGAAATCAAATTTCCACATTAATCCTGCTAAATTGTATGAGAGATTGGAAAATGATATTTCTGTAACACTGGCGTTATTGGCACAACACAAAAAGCAATAGAGAAAGTAGCAACAGCTTGCAATTTACAATACAATGTGTTTAACATTTTTATTCTACAATATATTACATGTTCAGATATAACACTACTTTAATATTAATTAAAAAGATATGTAGTAATAATGTTATTTTACACAGGTCTTACTTATACACATTACATAGAGTATAATAGTAACGTTTATGTTACTTAAACGTATCCTATGAATGAATAACTATGAGAAATGTCTCTTTCTAAAACTGAGGAACACTTTCAAGCCTATTTCAACATATATAATTTTAATACACTTATTACGTCCACTGCATATTTTCACTATATTTAACACACCTTCATGAAGTTTTTAACTATTCAAATATGAATTAGTTTAAGCGAAGGTGTGGTAGGGTGAAATACTAGGTACTAGTCCCAGAAGAAGTCATATTGCCATTAGAAACACTATTTGGGCCGGATCGGGGTGCTGCGGCCAAATGAGATGTCTTCAGTCTATCCAGTTCATTGACCCATGAACGCACATGCTCCAACCTGTGCCAGGCCATCTGTAATACCTTCTGTGACGCATAACCAGAGCCCTCATGAGGCTGTCCGGTAGAAAATTGAGTCAAATAATTTATTTGATCACTCAGCTTTGACTCAACTTGACTCAATGTTCTTAAAAATTGTGTGGTGTTGCTTTCAGCTTGTTTTTGACTCGACTTTTCCTTGCCCAATTCCAACAATGCTTGTGCTTAAACAAATATAAGCAAATGAAACATTTCAAATTGAACATATACATTTGTCACACTATTCTTTACTTACCAGCGCATTGAAGACAAGTGATTATGTCCTTTTCTATATCATCCAACACTTGAATTCTCTCCATCGGACCCGCCATTTTCGTGAAGTTGAGAGAAATTTTGCTCTTGTCTCTTTTTGTTTACATGAAGTTATACAAACGACAGTAGAAATATTCAGCTTATAATGAAAATTATAAATTGCATTACAATTCTAATAATAATTACTCGCTATTTGGTCTTGAAATTTGTTTTGTCCTGTCTTGACACAGATGTCAAATTGTCACATTCGGTGTGGCATTAGACTTGATTGAATTGATTGGAATAGTGTTGCCTTGCTTATATCGCTACGGTATGATCCATAGAAAACTTATGGTATTAAATGATAGTAATGTTACTATCGTAACCTCTAAAACCGATAGGGTAGGATATGAGATTAGTGGAAAAGATTCGATTAAATAATAATCGATTATTCTTTATTCAAAATTAATCGATTTGTCCAAAATCGATTAATGTAACAATAAATAACTTTTTGGATTATTTAAAAGTACATGCTTTTCATATTTCCATAATAAACCTAAGAGATTGATATTAATAATTTACCAGAATAAAAATCAAATAAAATAATATGATTAAAAAAATTATCAATTCAAGACTAAAAATCAAAGGCAATGTTTCTTTAACATTTCAAGATAGGGAGTTAGGAAACCAAGTAGCATTATTGATACACATTTTAGTACTACTAAACGTTTTACTCATTATAATAAAAATGAAATAATGAGCATCCCAACAAAATGACAAACTTATTGTCTCAAAAACTAAAATATACATCAAATAAAAAAAAATCTATTTAAACACGTAATTTATGTAATCGATTTTAAAAATATCGTTTAATACTACTATAAAAATCGAAAATAAAAAATCGATGATGTGAAAATATTAATCGATTTAAATAAAAATCGATTAATTTTTACATCCCTAGGATATTTCAAGTTACGATTAAAATCAAGCATTCACAGCGCGGTACGTGGTAATACCAACTGATTGTCGTCGCAAAAGTCGCCCACACGTGCCGCGCTAGTTTTTTTTTCAAAAATAAAAGCACTGTTGATAAAGACAATGCTTCGCGTTTCAATCAGTTAAAAGCTACTAAATCTGCTAGCGGCGGGCGGTCGGCACGCAGCCGTACCGACCGATAATACCGAGCGCCGATAACAAAGTCGTAATTAAAAATTCCAATAACTATTCTCTGTAGCGAGCGGTGCGTTTTTTACATTTAACTTTTTACGGACTCGTCCCACTTTATAGTCGAATATGAGATGAGATGAGAAACGATTGGATCTGATACCGTCATTTAAAATATTTTCTTAATTTAATAGGGGTATATTAACCAATTTAAAAAACTGAAACCGCTCCCAACTTTTCGGTCATCGGGTATTTAAGTCTTTGTCTGTGTCAATATAATAATCACTGGAGGAATATGAATAAAAAATCTTGTAAATTTTAATCATTGCTTATTATTCAGGAAACATTAGTAATTATATATTGTATATAAATAAATTTGTCAGATTTACTGTCTAAGCATCTTGTCGCTGCTCATCATCATGACATCCCTGTATGACCACCTGACAAACATGTCAGTATCCAGGTAGGTCATGTCGTCGCGCTTCGTCACCAAGTCGGACCAGTCTACGTCCTTAACTTGGTTATTGTATTGACTCAAATCTTTCCTGTATACGAAGACATCCAAGAACTTCATGTTGTTGGTGTAAAAGTTGGTGACGTCGATTTGCCTGTCGAAGGGGAATCCGAGCGGCATGGTGTCCACACACGTAGTCCAACGACACACGCGGCGATCCTTCATAATGGATAGATCGATCGTCGGCAAGACAAGACCTGTACGCACGGGAGTGACCACAACGTACAGCTGCAGAGGTAGACCACCAGAGCGACCGAGAGGTAGCAGCAGGCGGTGCGGAAAGCCAAGGCGTGTCTTGTACCACCAGCTGTCTACCATCTTGTCGGTGACAACCGTAGTGTCCTGGACACGGTTCACGATGCGGCTGGTCCATGGCCTGTCTTGGATCACACCGTGCATGTCGAAGGAGTTGCGCACGATAGTGTTTTTGCCTGTGTCCAGTTTGTATAAGAAGCTATCAATTTCAACCATGTCGAGACGCTTGTCGTTGATGTTAAGCAAGCGTCCGATGCAGTCGAATTTAGGACCGAGGAACACGCGTACCACGGCATCTACGGCCTTCTCGGAAACAACATCAATAGTAACCTTGAACGGATGGTGATTTAGACGGCGCGAGCGAGCAACGTACACAAAGTCGGACTTCTTCTTTTGGATTTCAGTCTCGTCCAGATACACGGCATTGGTAATATCCAAGTCGTACTCATCCATGAAAGTAACAAGCTTATCGGTGATGATACGTTCGACTTTGACGCCGGGGAAGTCGAATTCGTCCCTGGTGTACTTGGGCAATAGGTTCTTGAAAAGAACTACATTATAGATGATACGCTTGAGCACCCTCCAGTAGAGCGGGTCACGGAGGCAAGTCGTGTACATGTCGAGGGCAGTAGGCACGTAGGTGTACCTTACAAAGAAACAGGTATAATTGATTCATAAAATCACAATTTTTCCATACATTTAATTTCAGACCAATAATTTGCTAATTAAATCGTTCATTAAAAATATAAAATAAAATAAATGCTACTTTGAAGTGGACAAATCTAAAGATTACTTACTTGTTGAAGTTGTATGTGCTGTAAGTCAGAAGCCTCTTAAATAAGTTCATAACGTGAATGACTTTAGCATCATCATTGAGAAAGCCCATACCGCCAAGCAGCAATCTGGATAGGTACTCAATGTCTTCAGCCTTCTTCAAATTAATGATCGTTCCATCGCGCTGTGCAAAATAGTGTAAAAGGCATATCGTTACAAAACGTATGTATGTTTTAATATTTTTGCATTTAAGACTTACACGTAGTAACTATACTTACGCGTTCAATGCGGCCAGTTAGAATTCCTTGCCTGATGGTGGTCTCGATTTCATCGACTAGTATTTTATCCTTAGAGTTCACGATGTTCATGAAGTTAACGTTGTTCTGGCGGACGGGCATTTCGTAACCGTTGTGGAAACGGATCTTAGGCCAGTAACCGACCACCGACGGGTCGTTCCACATGATCATCTTAATGTCACACATATTGTGAGAAAGACGCTCTAGCCTCAACCTAGCGAGCAACTGCTGGTAGCCGTACATCATTATCTCGCCACGTCGTTCCTTGTTCAGACCGTAAACGTCGTCAGTCATCCAGTACGGGTAGTTCATGTGCAAGTAGTACATGTAGGTGTTTAAGTCGATATCTTCAGTGAAGTAACTGATGCGATCGTCTTCGCTCAATACGTTGCGCACTCCCTTACGCCAGTCAATGACGACGAGATTCTTGTCGGTGACCCTGATACCGTAGTAGTCGAAGATCACGGGGTCGTGTGCGGCCCTGGTCATTTTAAGCATGAACGCTTTATTAATGATGTGGCTGTCGACAAAGAAGTAGGGGTAGATTTCATACGGTGCGGGAATAGTTACGCCGCGACAATCGGTGCGATGGAAAACGGCGCAGGTTAACGCGTAGACGAACATGCCACCGTTAATACGCTCCCTCAGCCAGCAAGCTGTCCTGAAGAACGTATCGAAGTCCTTGGCAAAGTACAGAATGCGGAACACCCTGATAGCTTGCTGCAAGTGCAGCTCGTTAGTGTGTACGAACACCTCGCCCCGCGGCAACAAACCCATTTTAAATGTGTCGATGAACCTCTTCACCACGTCGACTTTCTGTAACATTAAAATGTGTGCAATTTAAAGAACCCTTGACATCGTTAAGATTACTGAGTTTAATATAAATGTGCGGATTTTTACCAAGTACTTGTCGAAGTTATCTTCGATCACCCACTCTCGGGCCACCTCGCGGATGTCATCATACACGGTCGGCTGCAGAATGTGGTTCAACAGTTTCAAGATGAAGAGCTCCTTCGTTTTGATATCCACATTCACTATGAAAAAGAAACACAATCGAAGTATTAATCAATAATGTTCTCTCTAAGAAAATATGTACGAACGAACAATAGAAGAAAAAGATTACATAAATTGACTGACAATAAATAAATTGAATTTGAAAAGGTCAAAATGTAGTAAATAAAATATGTAAAAAATACAGCACATATTTATATGTTCTTGTTCATTGAGAGCAAAGATTCATGAGAACACAGTTTTCTGAAGTATATCATGCGAGTCCAAAAACTCCAAAGGGATGTTAAGTAAATCGCAGAGCGTTTACAGAACTTTTAATATGAAAGGCTCGGGAAAAGTTTGTAACAAGAACAAAGTATTACAGCTTGGCTTATACATACAATTATGTTTATGTTTTTTTGGGAATACAGACGGTATCGGTAAAGTTTGTACCTCAGCTGCTGGGAGCGTTGCAGACGAGTTTATTGAATAAATTTGAGGTTTATTTAACGAATAAAAAAAAATACCGAAAACCGCTTTTATTTTTAAAAGTAAAACATGAAACATGCCTTGAAAACAACCTGTATAAATACTTAAATGTTATTTTAACTCGAGCCAAAGGCGCGTATTGATGATGTAGTAGCATGTCTGTATATCAATATGTAGAAATGAAAATGAATACATATGCAAGGGTCTCCCAATAAAGACAATGACAGTGGAGGACATGGACGCGGTAGAATATTACTTTTGCGGGCAGATGCATAATATTAAATTCTAAAAACAAATGTAATGGTAGATGATAAAAATGATGATATAGAAATATTTTTTATGGTATTCCTAATAAAGTTCGCACATGTCAGACTATGCAAATAATAAAATGCTTACCCAAGGTGTCTTTCCCAATGAAGACGTTGAGCTGCAAGTCGTCCTTGATGACGGTAGCCGAAGCCACCGCGAGCAGCGCCGCCACCAGTAACAGCTTCATCTTCACCAAGTTAACCAGACGCGCGGAGTGGTAATGTGCCGGTCGAGACCTCCACGCCTCTTTTATACCCGGTCCTCCCCATATCTTTTTTTACTTATCGTTGCACATGTCACCGATTGTTTAGGTTGTATCTCTGGCGATAACTTCGCGACCCGCCGATAGCTTTCTCTTAAGGTGAGCGATACTTGTGTACTCATATCTTTGCTGCAGTGTCCGTTCCAACCTTCCCTGTAATAGAACACAGAGCTAAAAGTTCTTTGTCCACTGCTCTGTCACTGCACCCGTCCTATCCCAAAACTGAATCCCGTCTCTTTTTTAATGTAAATTTAATACTTTTCCTAATGTAGGTTTCGAATATTTTAAATATTCTACAAAAGTAGAATATGCGCAAAAAAGTATTCGTACCCAACAGGCTTTGTAACTTTGTCACTAACAAAGACAGACAATCCTGAATGTTAATCTATAAAAAGCCACATCTCCTAACCCTCTGAGATTTGAACATTACTACCCCTAACAACTCACATATCATAATTTTAAAAAATATTTGCTAAGTATGTATATTTTTTTCCCTCGAAAAATATTGCAATATTTATGTTATTCATTATCACGGTTTCCTGTAACAAAAAATATAGGTGCCCTTTGACCCTCGCTCATATGACTTATATAAAATATCATTCATATTGTCAACATTGTAAGGGTTTTCAATTTTAGCGCAGGAAGTCTTAACAGTTCATAGACAAAAATTACCAATGCCTATACATGGAGCTATTCCCTATAAACCTCTCTACCATCCAGTGAAAGTTCCGTCAAAGTCATTGAAATTCGAAATGTTTACGTACGGGCTTACCGATATGAATTTACTTTTAAAGAAATAAGTATGTCGATTTAATGTTTTACCTTTAAGAATATGTTGTAATGTTTTACCTCTAAGAATATGTTGTAATGTATGTTTATGTTGTAATGTTTTACCTTTAAGAAAATCGAGTGCGAATGTAAGATGGAATATTTTACGAGAGTAAAGATGTATCTGTTTGTTTGTTGCAGACTTTCAGACACGGTTTCCCGTTCTCGCCCACGGCGCTGGCATGGGACCCCATACAGAAGCTCCTGGCCATCGGCGACAAGGGCGGCAACCTCAGAATGTATCCTTTATATGATCAATTTAAATTTACATATAACAATGTTCAGGTCCAACATATTATTAACATCTATTAGCCAAGGGTAGACACTGAAAAAGAAAATGCTCACATGCATTCGCAGTTCACCGTTTGTTGTTTCTATTTGTTGATGTAAATGCAAATTAAAGAATCCGAAAGTGAAAGAAATTTCAAATAAATAGTAGTGAAAGTAATTTCAAATAAATATAGAGCAAACAAGTTACGTAGTTATAGAGAATTACCTCAGGGTTCGACGCAAAACCGTTCAATCCGGTGCCGAAATGGAAGCCTGCATGATGATTTTAACGAAACCAACATGGATTATTCTATGGTTCAGATAGCATTTTTTAAAAACCTAATAATAATAAAGAAACAATAATGGTCCTCAGAAATAAGTAACAGATTTTAGTAACATATATTTTACAAACTATGTGATATTATTTCTAATATTTATAACGAATGAAAGTAGTTTAAAGGCAAACACAGGCTCAATAAATTTATTAAACAACGCTAGTAATGTAATTAGTAAACAAGCAGTATCCGTAAGGCAGAGGGTCGCTGATGATGAGGCCACCTTGAGGGAAACCACTTTTCAATATCAATTATATGTCAGTCTGTGATTTCAATTTGGTCATAAATCTGATCTCGTCTCGTCCGATCTGGTAATAGAATAGAATATACCCTTACTGTATATGTATCCGTATACTCACTACACTGTACATACACAGGGGTTTACTGAACTTTATTTATGAAAAACTTAAAAAATAGATCGCATAAGTTCTTTGAAGAAAGCTTTTTCCACATTGAGCAATGAATTGCATACAATTTACAATAGTTATATTTGATATAAGAAAGCGACGAATGCTTTAGCCCTTTAAAGGTCTTGACTGCCTCGTTGGTCAGGCGGTTGCTAGCGCGACTGCCGATCGGGAGGTCCTGGGTTCAAATCCCGGGTTGGATACTGTTGGATTTTTCTAAT